>APFE030300694.1:283949-318303 GCA_000404065.3 Pinus taeda | reverse complement strand
ACTGGTCCCAGACCAGTATCGCAGTCTCAGAGAGTGTACCACTGGTCCCAGACCAGTCTCAACCAACCCGAAGTCAGCATCATAGTATGTACCACTCTCACTGGTCCCAGACCAGTACTGCACTAACACGAAGTCAATCTCAGAGTATGTACCATTGGTCCCAGACCAGTCTCAACCGACCCGAAGTTAGTGTCATAGTATGGTACAACTCCTACCAATGGTCCCAGACCAGTATCATTGATCCCAGATCAATGGAGGTCATCCTAGCTAGGGAGTACGATAGATACAATGATGCGTCCATCGGTACTACTATGGTCGCTAACTTCATTTCCCTACTCATTGATCAGATGAGAGGTACTTCCCACGAGTCCCAGACTACATGGGTAGGATGCCTTGACAGGAGAACTAATCAATCCTATCCTCACGGGAGAACACATCAATCCTGCTACAATCGCCATGGAGAACACATAGATCTAGGCCGCCATGGAGAACACATCAATCCAGGCCTCATAGGAGAACACATCAATCTTGCTACAATCGCCATGGAGAACACATCAATCTAGGCCTCACAGGAGAACTAATCATCCTGCTACACAGGAGAGCGAATCATCATGTTCCACAAGAGAGCGAATCATCTTGTCCCACAAGAGAGCGAATCATCTTTTTCCAGTACGCACCACCAGGGGAGGGTGAGTCACCCTGTGGTCGTATGTTGTTCCAGTAAGAACCGCAAGCCCTCAGAGCTCCCAGAGCTCAATGTATGCAACATGCAGGACCCTTTTACAAGGGTTTCTTGACGACTCCAAGTAATTTGGGAAAATCACAAATTAGATCTTTCCTCGGGGCTTTGACAAAGTGTATCGACCTATACATCATCTTAATGCGATGGAGCCTCCTTGCTCATCAACTTACCGTATCCCAAATGATGTCTATTTGTTGGAGCAATCGACGAATACGGGATTCCTCAATAATCGAATCCCACCTCTGGTTGTTACGGAGAATCATAGTGGTATCCAATGTAAATCCAAACAGCTCACTGAAGAGCTTTCGCAACCAGACTGCCTCATACGAGGTCATGCACATATAGCACTAGTACGAGAGGCTTGTCATCTTCAACTTTAAAGTAAAGGTTAGAATTGGCTTCACTCCTAGTGAATCCCAGCTTCATCAAGTAGCTATCAATCCTCTCATACCATGCTCGGGGTGCTTGCTTCAACCCATAGAGAGCCTTCTTCAACCTGCATACATGAGATTTTCAGTTATAAATCTCAAATCCTTCAGGTTGCTCCACATAGACCTCTTCTTTGATAGAACCATGCAAGAACGCAGTCTTGACATCCATCTGATTTAGGTTCCATCCTTGTGAAGCCGCAATGGCTATGATCGAGTGGATGGTGCAAATATCACATCATAGTCTATACCTTCCTTCTGGGAGAAACCACGAGCAACAAAACGAGCCTTATACTTTTTCGTACTTTCATTTGTTGCATGTTTATCTTGTAAAGCCATTTAGAAGTGACAATTGTCTTGTCCTGGGGTCTAGGAACTACTTCCCAGACATCATTCCCCATAATAGACTCATATTCTTTGGTCATAGCATCCTTCCATACTTGATGCTTGACGACACCTGAGAATGATGAAGGCTCATTTTGTATGATCGTGCTCATGATGGTCAGGTATCCCTGATACATGTTAGGTTTCTTACTTTGATGGAAGGTTCCTCAGGGTGCAGCATGTCCTTCAGCATCATCAAGTATCCCCCTAAGCCATGAAGGCCTCTTCCTAGAAGAGGAAGGCTCATGTGGAGGAGGCTCAATCGGATCCATGGGTTCTTCTACATCAGGCATTAATTCATCATCCTTTTCTTTCGGTTCCCTGGTGTCAGCTTCTTGAGAGCTCCTCAAAGTCGGAAGATTATTCACCTTGCTGAGAGCCATATCTTTGTCAAAGGTGACATCATGAATAATTACGACTTCCCTTGGACCAGCTACATAAATTCTATAGCCTTTAGTATTTTCACCATAGCCCACGAAAAATCCCTTCTTTCCAGATGCAACCAATTTATTTATTTTCTCTTTCGGCACATGAAAATATACAGGGCTTCCAAAAATTCTAAAATGAGAAACATCAGTTTCTTACCAGTGAACTTTTCTTCAGGAGTCTTGGAACCCAATGCTTGATGAGGGCATATACAGTGGTGTTTGTAATTTCAGCCCATAGAAACTTCGGAAGTCTTTGATCATGTAACATGGCCCAGACAGCTTCCACAATCGCACGGTTCTTCCTTCCCACCACACCATTCTGCTCAGAAGTATGTGCTGTAGTAATCTCCCTCTTAATGCCAGCCTCAGATATGCCTAAGTGAACCAACTGTAATACATCGGAGGTCTTGCTTTGGCTTGAGCTTTCCGTTGGCACATCCCGGACATACACCTTCTTTCTCTACTCGGAATTCAGCATCCCTGTCACCATTTGTTTTAAACCAAGTATAGCATTATAATGAAGGGGGGCAAACCTCTGATGCCAACGTTCAGATCGAAGAGATGTGTCATAAGACATGACACCTACCGGACTTCCATCGACCTGATACAATGACCCAAGAGTAAAGGCATCTTCAACATTATTTTTCCATACACGTACCTTGCCATCATGAAGGTTACCTTGTAGCCTTTGTCTTCCATTACCGAGATGGAAACTAGGTTCTTTTTGAGGTCAGGTGCATTTAATACATCCTGGACTTTCTAGCCTTCTTGAATGGTTGTCCTCTTCCTCGATCCCCAGCTCTCCTCTTACCTTTGTTGTTGAATTTGTCATTCTTTCGATTACCATGAGAGGGATTTTGATCATCATCACGGTGAGAGTCCTTTCTATCAGGGCATTCCCTTGCATAGTGACATGCTTTATTGCAAATGAAACATCGTCCTTTTCTTCCACCCTTAGATCCAGCCTTTCCTTTTGATTTAGACCGAGAATTATTTCTTCTCTTAGCATGAGAAGGAAAAGCAGCAGGAGGACCTTTAGGCATGGGCATTTCTTGCTCTTCTACCCTTGTTTCTTCTTGAATGCATCTAGCCATTAATTCCTCGAAACCAGGAATTACATTATAGTTCAAAAGAGTAGCCCTGAACACGTACCATTCGGATGATAATCCTCCAAGAGTCGTGAGTGCCATTCCCCTATCAGTGATAGCCTCCCCAATAGATAGGAGATCGTTCCTGATTTCAGTGATCCTTAAGAAGTATGCTTGCATACTCTCATCTTTACCCTTCTTAATTTCCCTCAGCTTATTTCTAAGAAACAAAACTTGATTTGCATCATTAACTTTAAATAAACTCACCAGTCTATTGTAGACTTCCTTGGAGGTGTCCAGATCAAAGATATAGGCCACCAAGCACTTGTTGATAGAGTCCTGGATGATCTTCTTTGCTTTAACTTCTCCATTCTTCCATTTGTTCCAGGCAGCAGAGATGCATTTGATGGAGGCTCAACAATATTGCCTCACATAACCCAACACTCCTTGATCCTCAAGGGTTAGATTGATAAAGTCAGCTTTCTCACGGAGCTTGTCTTCGGCAGGAAAGAGTGTTGAGGACCCCATAGTTCTTTTAGGATAGCCTTGCCAATCTTCTCTTCAATGATTGTTCTTGCTCTTGCTCGGGTTTTGTCTTCACCTCAGCTCTGATACCATGTTAAGTTATGGTATGTTCTATGCTTATAACAGTTTACTTCTTTTTCTTATTCTATTCCACAGATTAGCAATCACATGTACATAAAGTAAAGTGCAAGAACATTAAACGATCGACAGAAAACAAGCCAAGACAAGAGACACAAGATGTGGCGGCTAGCCAGGACAAACCCCACAATGTGTGGGGAAACCCTTTGATCAAATCTTCTTTTATCTTCAATAATTCAGCAGAGAGAAATAGTACAATGAATCTGATTCATATCAGTAGTAGAAAACCCTAGATTAGCAGCATCAACATTAGCGGCTTCATTATCAAACTAGGGCAGACGATATCTCACAAATTGACCGTTCGATTGACTTCATTCCACCACCAAAAGTTTCGGCTTCCAGAGGAGGTTCAGATGAAACTACAGAGCAGTTCAGATGAGGAGATATTCTAGGCCACGCAGGTCAATCTTTACTTCTGCAGTTGCAGCTTCAGTTTCAGCAGTTTCGGGCTTCAAACTAGGGCAGTCGATATCTTGCAAACTGTTCATCGGATTGACTTCATTCCACCACCAGAAGTTGTGGCTTTTAGAGGAGGTTCAGATGAACCTATAGCATAGTTCCAAAGAGGATATCTTCTAGGCCTCGCAAGTCAATATTTACTTCTGCAGTTGCAGCTTCAAATTCAGCAGCTTCCGGCTTCACATGTGTGTGAGAGAGAGACCCATTTCAGTGTAGTAGAGAAGAGACTCATATCTGCGCAGTAGAGAGAGAGAGATGTGATGAGATAGTGAGTGCAAATGAGGAAAAGTCCTCTTATATTTATACACAACGTTGGTGTTTGAATAGATGTGACTGTTGGCTTCTGAGCCTACATGAGTTGTAGGTCGGCTTGATAATAATTCCATAATCAAAATAAATTCATATCTCCATGAATACTTATCGGAATCAGATGATCTTTATATCAATCCTACACCTCTCGACGAGAGGAATCTAATAAAAATATTATCAGCCATGAATAAGATGACCCACATGAATTTTTTCCCTGGTTGCCAATTTTAACACTTAACGAAGAAGGAAGAATAATATTGGAGTCTAAAGCAGTCACGGAAGCAAGAACCCGGCAGCTACGAAATCAATCAATTTCAAAGTATCTCATTAAGTGGAAGAACTTACCCACTAAATATTCCACATGAAAGGATAAGAATTTTATACAAAAGCATCGGAAACTACTCAAGCATTGAGGACAACACTTTTTTGAAGGAGAGGGACATGTTAGGTCCCTATAATACTAGTGTTTCCTCCTTATTGTTATTGTTAGTGTAGCCCCCTATTGTTATTGTTGTGCCCATGTAACCCCCATATTGTTATTGTTGTGCCCCATAGAAGCACACTATTGTTATTGTTGTGCGCTTACATTATTATTGTTATGTAGCCTCTGATTATATGGTGACCCCTTAGACTGCTATATATACCAAGGAGGTCTTGTCATTTGTATCATCCAAGAATTAATTATTTATGTAATGTAAAGGAGGTTTCCCCCTCAAAGAGGCTAATTTTTAAGTCATTTAACTATCTTTTTTTTTTTTTGTGAGATGGTTGCATAAAATCAAATCACAAAAATAATACTACGATTGAGTTCTAAACACCCAAAAACCCTTGTCTAGGCTCTTCTTGGGCTAAAAAAGGCTAAATAATGACTAATTTGCGCCTATTTCTCCATTTCCCTACTATATTTTCTGAATATTGGCAAAATTGGCTAACTGAGCAATGAATTCTGCCTTTTGGCATATCGTTGAGTGATAAATTCGCTCAAGATTATTGTTGTTTTTGTCGCAAATGGTGCAAATTGTCGCCTTTTTAAAATGACCACTTGCACCTAAAAAAATCGCCCTCAGAACACAGGCATATGAGCGGCTATGTGGTCAGGGGCCGGGCACATAAGCCTATTTTTTATCCCCTAGATCATTTAGGATCATTCCTCCCCACTAGGAAGCTTTTGGACCACCAAAGTCCTTTTTTTACTTAGCAAGTAAGTAAGAGTACAACTTCCTTACTTTCCCAGTCTTAATCCACCTTTATTTACTTGGATTGGTACTCTTAAGCCCCAATCAAAGATACTCCACATTACCTCTATGTGAAGTCTTGATTCTCCTGTCAAGAATTGAGTCTTCCTGCAAATCATCTAAATACTCAAGAGAAAAATCTTCAATAGATGGAATCTGGACATTCTCTTCATGACCATCTTTCCTTAGTGGCTAATACAATCTTCACCTTGAATTTTTTCTTTGTTGATATGCAACCAAACTTGATCTACCACTTGGAAATCATGATCAACTTGATGCTTGTCATGCCTTGGTTTGTACTTGGCTTTGCTTTCATCAAGTTTCTCTTGCACTCCTTGATGCATTGGCTGAATTTTTTCAATGAAATGCTTGGATTTGTCCACATCACCATGTCCATCTACTGCAAAATCTTTCCCAAAGATCAAAGACAAA
Organism: Pinus taeda; assembly: GCA_000404065.3. Taxonomy (NCBI): domain Eukaryota; kingdom Viridiplantae; phylum Streptophyta; class Pinopsida; order Pinales; family Pinaceae; genus Pinus; species Pinus taeda. The sequence goes on along the minus strand of APFE030300694.1, from coordinate 312,135 downwards.
AGAAACTTTGGCAATAACCCAAATAAGCTTCAAATGGAAATACTTGTGTAGGTGAGTGCTTGACATGATTGCAAGCATGTTGGATGTAATGAAATTTCTCAACCCAAAATTTAGGATGCTTATCACAATATCCATGAAGGAAATGCATATTTTTTACAATATGTCATGAATTTGACTCTCTGATCCCTATACAAATTGTCTTAACAACAAGTCAAAATAACATCAAATTCCAAATAAAACATCATTGCATATAACTGATTTATTCACAACATCACTTTTACAAAATTCTCAACTGTGGGGATATGCAACATGTGAAATACAAAATAAATGCAGTATTAACTAGACAAATGGTCCAACCATTTCTTACCCAACAAAGCTAGGAAGTTTTTTTTCTACATTTCTCTTTCTTCTGGAACTGATTTGGGAATGGTTAAGGTGTGCCTCACACATTCTTCTGCCTTCTCTTTCTTGGGTGATTTCATAACATGTTTATCCTTCTTTGGATGAATATGTGGATGTAGCTCCCAAAATTTCTTGATCCAGTGCCCACTTAGTTGTAATGAGTGCAAAATTTGTTGTGAGCATTTCTTGGAAAAAATGTCTTTGAAGTTGGAACAGGATTTTCCTTCCTGGTCTCACTTCAAATTGGCATATTCATTTTCTTGAATAATGATTTCATTTTTTGGCACTTGGATACACAATGGTTAGGTGCATGAAAAAAAGTGCAAGGAAACACATTCCACAACATTCTATTCAAATCATCAGGTTGTTTATAGTCATAGAAAGCCTTTGAATAATCATGACATTTATACCTTTTATGATGGTCCTTTTGATTATGAGTCTGGTGAGGAGAACTTGACTTAGTTCTTCCTTTGAAGTGTTCATCTCTATTTTGAGATATTTTTCCATCAACATCATCATTGTGACATGATTATCCTTCAACCTATAAAGGTTCTTTCTTCATGAATTTCACACTTGAGAAATTCCTTAACTTTGCAATTTTGGAGCATTCTCCAACTTCTTCTTGAACATAACCTAATCCTTCATGCCAAGGTTGTGCTCTCACCTCAATAGGATTAACAATTCCATGACTATCAATTCCAAGACCCTTACCATTGTAATCCATTTCGGTCCACAATTTCATACCAATGTATTTGGTATGTTTCTCAAATGATGCAAAATAAGCATGATAATTAATAAGAGAATGAATTGAACAAGAAGTATCTTTTACCTCCTTTTTTGCTTGATACTCTTGGTCCTATTACTAGAGATTATCCATATCCTCCTCCTTCTCTTTGTTAGGAAAAATACTGAGAGAGGGGGTGAATAAGTATTTTACAAACTTCAATTTTTCAGTTTCTTATTAGACAAATTTATGTATGATACTGTCATTAAGGAAACAAGCATATGTATGTGACTGTGATCAGTGAAACCCACGTACATCCAGATAATTAATTTCATTAAATTTTCATATTTAACCAGTGCATCATTAATTCATTATTCATTCATTAAGTAGCAGTAAAGAATAGATAGATCATCAACACATATGAACACCAAGATTTTAGGTGGAAATCCAATGCGGGAGAAAACCACTGTTGTCATCATCTTTTTCTTCTTCTTTTATTAAAAAGGAAAACTTCTTAAAATCTTGTACTAGCACAATTTCTAACCAATATGCAGGCACCCACCTGCAAAAGGCTACAACCTTCTCTCATTCTCCAACACCATGTGGAAGGGAGCTACAACCCCTTGAACTTGTTTATTGGCTCCTACCGGAAGAGAGCTCCTACCCCCTTTCTGAAGGTTGCTACCCTCAGCTCCTTGTGGAACACTTTTCAGAATGTTTCAAGCTAGATCCGCCTGTTAAACAATCATCAAACCGACCTGTAGGCCACCTTTCATCAAATTTTCAAACTGGGCCTATATCAACCATAAACACAAACAAACTAAACCATTGAATCTAAGACACTATCACATTGCAAATCAATTTAAATTCTGAAGTATCAAGTCACTGAATGCAGAACCCAACCAAAAACAATAAATATCAAATTATGTATGTGACTGTATTGAATAAGACTCACGTATATACATGCTTTCTTTGAATAAAACCTGTGTACAGTTCTCAGAATACTAAATACTTAAATCATTAGTCACTAAATCATTCATAGATCATTTCATTAGCTACAGATCACAAAATCAATAACATATTTCTGAACCAATTACAAATCATATACTCAATCAAAATTTTTTCTCCAAGTCACCTCAGTCATGACAAAGACATCATTGATAAACAACAACAAGTAAACCAGATAAAATCAACTATAAGCATCAATCATTAGATCTGTAAGCATCAATCAATAGATCAAACCCTATTTTATATACACGATTTCCGTAAGGAATATCAGCATATGTATGCGCTTACCATGCCCAACACCTATGTATAGATATACATAAACTGAAGACACTTCATAGAATATATATGCAACTACCCAGAACTAGATTTGTGTATGTACCCAACTAGCTTGAAGCAAACCTACGTATAGATCTAAAAACTTTCACTGCAAACACAATTTTTCTCTCTCTAACCCTTACTGTTAAAATTGCATACTTTTAGAATACTTTATTCAAATCACAGCATCATTATAACCACAAATATATCATTGTTAGAAATTTTCAGTAAGTACACCAAATAAGCACATATGTCACCATACTTCAATTTTTTCAGATCTAAGTCTTCTCCTTGGTCCTTGGTGCACACCTTTTTCAGATCAAATCATTCATAAACAATCCATAACTTGCACACATAACACTTTAATCTTCATCTCCTTATATAGATTTAGCCTTAGCCATTACCTTAGGCCAATCCCTTAGTAATGTTGTTAGTATTCTTTGAAAGGATCAAATAATTGTTGTTTCACTCATTACCATGGGCCAATACCATGTTAAAGACCCATGGTATTCAAGTTACCATGGTGCAGATTTTGTATGTGACTTTTCTTCACAATACACACATATGTACGTGACCCTTCTACATAGGATCCATGTAGACTTTCCCAAACTTCATATTCAACATCCATTTGTCTCTGATTCATTTTTCTATTCATCACTTCTGTAGCATTTGTTCCAGCCTGCATAATCATCTTGTGATCATAATGTGGACATATTTATCAAGTAGGTTTCCATCAAGTACAACACATTATCCATAAAGCCAACAACCTCCCCCTTTGGACTTGATGGAAACCAATTTGGTGTTTGGTCACGATCAGACCATCTTCAAACACACCTGCAAATACCAAGGCAAACTCCTCCAAGAATTATTCTCCCAAACACCAAGCTTCTCTCCCCTTTTGATACCAAGGGCAAAGGGTATACCATTGTTGAATGAAGACCCCCTTTGTCGAAATTGCATACTGACCATGCTCCCTCTGAGCATGTGCTGAAGATATACAAATGACTCAACTAAAAATGACCTTTGACTCATTATTACTGTTATACTTCTATACTAATAGGTTTCATTTTTCATGATTGACTGGAGAAGTGCCAAATATGTTCATCCTTTCCATGCTGCAAAGGTTCCTTATTTTGTAAACAAATGAAGAAAATTAAAAAATGAAAAGAGGGTATGCCCTAAAAGAAAAATCAAAGGGAAAAAAGAAGGAAATGGTCAAGAGAAAAATGAAAGAAATGAACCTCAAACCAAAAGACCAGGAAAGTGTGCTAGTTCAAATGCCACTACTGTTCCATTTTTGAAGAAATTCACTATGTACAGTTGCTTGACTCTTATCATGGTTCATGAATGGCCAAACAGCTTAATCTTGGCCAAGTTCATATTTCAATTTACTTGTCTTAGAATAGAGACTAAAGGTCTGTCCAAACAGTTCAAGCTTGGCAGATGAGTAGATAGGTAGAGAAGCAAAGGAGCCCAATTGTTTAATCTGGGCCCTTGGAAGAGATAAGGGTAGATTTAGATAGGATGGCAGCTAAAAGAAAAGAAGAGAATCAAGGTTTGCTAGTTCAAATGCACCCAAGGATAATGAAGAAAAAATGTTAGGAGTAATAGGATGGGTAAGTAGTTTTGATGTTGCAGAAGCAGTTGCATGAGTGATCTTCTTTCTCAAAGATAGTTCATCTTTTGTGGGTATCACAACTACCATGGCAAAGTGTGGTGACAAATCAGATATTTCATGTCTAACTTCCCCTCATTCCCCTCACACCAATTACTTACTAACATCCCCCCAGGATATTGAGATCTGCTCAATATTTCTAGACCGATCCATCTCAGTTGAAATTTGGACAAAATGGCATTTTCTCCATGGGCTAAGAAGCCACATTTCTTGTGTAAAACATTTATCTTCTATTAAGCCAAATCTATTCAACTCTGCTACTAAAAACCCTCTCATTTCCCTAAGCCTAAGTTCCTAACTCTACAACTTAGCGCTTTCCTTCAAAACCCATATTAACATGCTAACTCTATTATATAGTTCCTATATAATGTTTCTCCCACCCCTATTATATGTAAATTCACAAAAAAAATCCCAAAAATATTATAAATATCCCCAACCCGGCTTACTATGGCTATATACTAAGGTTCACGGGAATTATTGGTTCAACTAGAACCATATAACAACCCACCATGCATACAAATAATGGATTTCATTTAACATTTGGTTAAATGAATAACCAACCCGCTCAAACCCAAAGTTGAAATACATTACAAAACCCCATAAAAACATTATAAAAACTTTGAAATATTACGACGGGTCCCTGTGCCATAGCCCTCTACCTATTTTCTATGCCGCCAACTGTCGAATCATAGCCCGTAGATCTGACGGCCCACATGCATATTAGAACCCCTCCGATCACCGATCGATAGCGTCTGGGGGATGGGTGGTATTACCACCATACAGAAGATAGGTGTCAACTTCCCGGCATGATTGGAGCCCCCCCCTCCAATACCACCTTGGCCCAAAGGTGGTGCGGGGAATACCGCTTACGGCCCCGCTACCTCCTTGCTGACGTCACCCTTGCGTCATCAGCTGACGTCGCACCCACCTCAGCGCCATGTCATGCTTACGTCACTACCTCATCGCCACCGTGTCACCGCCACGTCACCCTGCTATGCGACAAGCCTTTATGTCATGCTGACATCACCCAACCGAAGCGCGCCAAAACCCGCCAACAATCAAATTTTGTTAAAAGGCGTAAAAGAGTCATTTTTCGCTCATTTTGTTTATTTGCGTTGTGCAACCTGTGCATGTGATTTTTCGACCAAAGCAACTATTTAACTACACAGTCCGCCACCCAGCTAAATTAAGCCTGCAAACCAATCTTCAAGCTCGGTCTGCCACCTATATTCTGCACAGGGTGCCCATTGAAGCAGGTATTTACCCGAATTTTGCTCCTAAACCCCGTTTTTCTAGTTTTTTCTATAAATTCGCCAAAAACACCCAAATTTGAGATAGAAGCGTTGTGCTGCCTACAAACCCGTGCACTGTAACCTCGATTTTTATCCATTTTACCAAAAATTCCCCAAGATTCCATCTCCCTCTTCAAATTTCTCCCACCGAGTCGAACTTGAGTTCACTCTGCTCTGTGATTACCGAAGGAAAAAGCCCTGAACTGTTTCTATCCATTTCTTGCTGAAAAACTCTGTGAGCTATGTTCTTTACTGCAATTTTTACCCAGTGAGTTAATTCTGAGTCGAATTCGGTCTGTGATTCCCGGAGAAAATCCACAGGTTTATTGTTTTGCCTATTTTACTTACACATACCCAAAAATTCCAATTTCAAAATCATAGAATTAAGCCATGGAAGCCCCAGTAGCCCTCAATATAGCCCCTCTTAATGCTCCACATAAGGAATTGGAGTGGCTGCCCTTAGCTGATAGGGATTTTCAAATCCAAGACTTAGTTGGTGACAAAAACCATCTACAAGCATTCTGTGAACTCAGGAACAGTTACCTAAACAAAAATGATTTATATGGGATATGGGAATCAAATTTACCCATGTACTACCTCCCCTTTGTCAATGTTTTCCCTGAGATAATTCACCTCTGTTGTGAAAACTATGAACCAACCCAAAGGACAGTCAAAACTCCATCTGGAACTACCCTCTTTCATATAACTCCTGAGTCCATAAATCAAATGCTAAAATTCAAACCAACTCAGCCTTTGGCTCCTCTTACTATGAAATTCTTGCTTGATGAGGGCCCCAAATTGTCCAGTTCAAAGATAGCCCGAATTGCCCGAACATTTATGAGATCAGATCGCCAGCCTACAGAGCGACCTCCTTTTCACCATGTATGGTTCAATGAAGTAGGCAAACTACTTGTTGATATGATATCTTATATTCTGGGGTTCAAGACAAGTGAATTTGTTGATGAGATTGTGTTAGTTTTATTGTCCATATTCACTCTAGGGCAACCCCCTGCTGTCAAATACAACTATGCTAAATTCATTGCCAACAAGATCCATGACCAAATCTTGAATCTAGACAAGGAGGGAGTCTTCAAGTACTCATCCTACATCTACCATCTGTTCCTGTATTATCAGCCAGACAGTTTCCAATTTCCCATTAGAAAATTGGATTCTAAAGGAGAAAAGAGGTCTGTGATTTTTTGGACCTCAGTCTTTCATGAAGTCCACAACTCTCCTTACTCTTACTGTGAGTTTATTGACATGTTTATATATCCAACCTCTTCTCTACTGATGAGGGCTCCTCCTCCTAGATTATCTTATGATATGCAGAAAATTCTACAGCTCTCCAAAAGCTACAAAATAGGTGACTGGTACTTGTACCAGAATCACACTGAGATCAGGATATATGGCTATGAGCTGTGCCCCTACAAGCTGCCAAAATATGTCCCGATGAGGCTGTTTGCCTTGGAATATTTCAGGCAATTTATCAATTCAGATTTGACTCATTTTCATAGTGCCAAGAAAAAGGCTCAATTGAAATTGAGAGACCAGTTAGGCCCCTACATCATGAACAAAAAAGAAGGATGGAAAGATGCTGATAAGATATTGGGTGAAAAACTTGGATTAAAGAGGAGCTTTTGGTGGGTACCTTATGACCCAAGTGGTTTTATTTGTGAAAGAAAGGAAAAATCTAGGCTAGCTCCCTACAGTCATTGTAAGTTTCCTGAAATAGAACAATTTGCCAACCGAGATGAGTGGGTAGAAGGCACACTAATTGAACAGCTCACTGAGGAAGAGAAAATGGAACAAACTATGAAAAATCTTGAAAAGACCCTTGACCTGGACTCTTTTGGACAGGTGTCATTCAAAGTGCCACAAAAAACTGGAGAAGGCACATCAACTGCTGGAACTTCACAACAACTGGCCCAAGAAAGCACTACACCAACTACTAGAACATCAAAGGGCAAAGAGGTGTTGGACTCAGAGCAGCACATGATGACAGATCCACCAACAACATCAAAGGAACAGGGTCAAGGGCAAGCCCCTTCACTGCAGACAAAAGCACCAGAGGTACCAGCATTACAGACTCCTCTCAATGAGGAAAGAAGCAAGAAAAGGGACAGAGAAGAGACCACACCTACAAGTGGATCAGAGGAGCAGCCAGAGGCCAAAAGGCAAAGAGTAGATCCTTTACCTGAAGAGGAAATTGTTGAAGAAATCACAAAAAGCCCAAGAGAGGAGAAGGCAACCAGCCAACAGACATCCACTGGCTCTCACAAGCAAGAAATGGAGAGGCAACATAGTATGGAAGTTTCCTCCTCAAGGCTGCAAAGTAAGCAACGTTCTGATATTAAAAGAACATTCATGGACATTAAGGCCCAAAATGAGCCATTGAGACTGTAGCTTTATGATCAATTTCTCAAATGACACCCTCCAAACAGCAAAGATTAATGGCTGCATATGACATTAAGGAGGAAAAAATGATTTTAAGTCATTTTAAGCCTAAAGTTTAGCAACCACAGTCAGCAGCTGACGATATAAGAACAAATCTAGAGGTCCTTGCCAAAGACATACACCCAATGGACCAAATTTAGCTGCACAAACAAACTGGTGAAATGGTTTACTCTACATTGGCAGATAAGGCAATGTTGGCCCACAAATTGCAGGATTCATTAAGCAATACATCTGCCCAATTGGATTTGGAAAAGATATCTTCTTTAGCCAAAGACAACAGAATAAAGACCTTAGAAGAGATAATTATTGAGCTGGGCCATAATCCCAAGGATGCCAAGGGCATCAAAACACTGATAAAGAAAAAGGAAGAAGATATTGCTGCACTTAGGAAGCAATTGAAGCTGCCTGTTACCATGCACCCACAAACTACAAAACTTGCACAAGAAAAGGCAGAAGAAGACATGATGGATTTGCTGATAAAGATGAATCAAAGGCTAACTGAAATGGAGCAAGAATTGGAGAAAGCATTGCAAGCCAAGCAGGGAGAGTCGACCTCCCAACCCCTAAAACAGCTCTGACAGTTACCACTGTCCCTCCCACAGTTGCAGCAGCAATACCTCCCACTATCCCAACAACAGGTACGTCAGCCATAGATACTTCAGCAGCAGCAACAACAATAGTACCAGATACCAGCATGAGCATGGAAGAGATGATGAAGGCAATAAAGGAGTTAGAACTCCAAATGGCAGAGCTAAAGGAAGCCAAAGAAAAACTGGCCAAGCTAGAGGTAAGCTATGATAAATCTAAAATAACTGTGGCAGAAAAACAAGAGAGGTAAAGGCCTTGGAAAATAAGGTAAAATCCTTGGAAAAAGATCTTACTCTCCATAAACCTCTACCAAAAATCAGAACAATTTTTTGGACTAACATTGGCAAATCTATCACTGATCAATGGACATCAATTCAAACAATCCATGAGCAAATTGATTTGATAGAAATAGCCCAAGTAGAGATTCAGAAGGCCAGAGCATCATTGGGAAACATGCCTAAACAAGCCAATAAACTAATTTATTTTTTGAACACTCACACCAAGGAACAACTAGCAGCTCTGGAGATCAGGGACAGAACAGGCACCATTTTGACAGTGAAAAAGGTGCTGACCATGAGGAATTTTATACAAAATCTGGAAAGAAAGTGCCAAGAAATGCAAATAGAAATAAATGCCTTTACAAAGAAGTTTATAGTCTTGCAGAACAAAGGTTTACCCAACTTATTAACCAGTGATCATAGACTGTTGACACATGCACAGTATGCTCACAAGGTAAATACATATGTTGCAAATCAAATCACAGCATCATCAAGCACTTCAGAGGATAAAACACTTCCATCAGGACAGAGCCTATATGACAAATTGGAGAATCTATTTTATATCGAACATGAAATAAGACATCTTTTTGCAGTCCATCCCAACTTCTACAGGTATACTGAAGCTGATGAAACATTAATAAAACTACAAAGACACCAGTTTCCAACAGACCAATGGTGGCAGAGCATGTTGGAGGTTTTACCAATGTAGTTTTAATTTTCCTTTATCGTCTGCATTTAATCAAATGTCAAAACACGTGGCACATACCATAAAGATGAAAACAGCAGAAGGGGGAAATCAAACTAGAACTGTAGCTCATTAAAGCAGGACCACGCACAGATGAAAGAGTCGGGGCAGCAACTCAGCAACGCCAATAAAAGAAAGACTAGTGGTCGACTCATTGGGTGTAAAATTCAAACGTATCTGATCAATTAAAGTGGCCAGCACAGTAGCAATTACTTCTGCATTCATTTCTCCCGGTTTCCAACAACATTTATTTCCCTTGTGAAAATAGATGGATGAAGTTATTGCTTGATATTTTCTTCACAAGATATTTTGTAACTCTTTTTTGTATAAGTACCTCCCCAAGAGATGTATTCGGGGTTGGTGATATCTTCTCTGGACTGCGCTGTAACTCAAAAAGCTTATGAAATAAACGAGCTATTGGATTTCAGTGTGATTGCACCATCTGAAGTGGAATTGATGCATTGGGTCTCTGCTATAGAATTCTTGAATCATTTACGGATCAATAAGTTTTTCTAACCTATGTTTTGTATTTTCTGTGTCTGCAAACTCCATATATGTTTTCATAATCTTAGTAATGGAGAAAAATAATAGCCCAAAATTTGTTTAGATACACTCTGTGTTCAATCTCTATTATTACTTATGTTTTCTTCAGAATTAGCATAAATAGGAATTCTTAGCTACTCCTGTTTCCACTAATTCTTTCACTTTGAATATTGACAAGGAATTCTTTACTGCTTCTTAATAATATTCATGCCATTTCCTTCTGCCAACATGATGAAGGATTCTTAACTGCCCTTCACCCACTGGCTTACATTCCATCTATTTCCAGATTATAAAATTGCTCCAAGATCGATTATCTTGCTCTGTAGTATCACCTTTTGTTAAAAAACTTCACTCAGCAATTCATCCTCTGTGACTCCATCGGCCCAATGGAATAAACTATTCAAACTTGCATCCCAGTTTTGTCTAAGATCACCATCCAACAAACTTAAAACAAAACCCCTGTACATCATAACTAGCCTAAAATACCTCAAAACAAAGCTAAATTATAAAGAGAGAGCCCTCTCTGGATGCAGATTGGCTAGAATCTGTGTCCAAAAGATTGGTTAGTGGTTACCTCGGCCGTATTCCCTCCTAGTATCCTCCTGGGGAACAACCTGAGTGATAACAATTACATCAGATACCCAAACATTTTGGTTTTACATTTATGACTCATCATTACATAAATTGCCCAAAATAATGGGATTACACACAAAGCATGATTTGATCCCAATAGCTCATACATGGATGAATATTACAATGATTACATCATGGGCCTTCACATGACCTTTACATCAAGGGACATATATGACATATATAATCAATAACAAGGACCTCAATAATGAGGGTGTAAGATCATGATATTTCTTAGCAACCTCCATATGAATATTTGATAGCAACAATATAACATCAACATGTAAATTTCCACCAATAATAGTAGAAGTATCCAGACATAAGAAAAGATATGCAACAGACATGATTATACCAATAAGGATCTTTTAGGGTTATAATAGTTGCTCCCCCTAAACCAACAAACTTCAGAAAATCAATGTCAGTAACAAAAGACCATAATGATGAATGCATATAGGAGGCTCCCCCTGAATCTGTGTCATTTTTACCAATCACTTATATGTATATGTGTATGTTTATATAAAAAATCGCGTACATACGTGCTTGTCCTTCGCATCATCTGCGTACCATTGGTGTGCATACCAACTTGCAGTCTTCCACACATTTCTTCAAAATGTGTTTAAGGTCTTGGTTTGAGAAAGAAAGGTACCATTCTTAGTTTTTCGAACTTGAAGACCAAGAAAGTATGATAGTTCACGAAGTAGAGACATTTCAAATTCTTGTTGCATAACTGAAGCAAATCCTTGACTCATAGGTTCTACATTGCTTCCAAATATGATATCATCTACATAAACAACAATTATTAAAAGTTTATCTTTATCCATTTCAATATATAGGTTGTTATCTGCAGACCCCTTTTTGAACCCTTGTTACTGAAGGTACCTTTCAAGATGATAATACCATGCACGAGGAGCTTGTTTCAATCCATATAATGCCTTTTTAAGTTTGCACACAATATTTTTATCATTTCCAAGAATGAACCTTTCAGGTTGTTCTATATAGACCTCTTCTTCTACATCCCCTTTTAAGAATGTATATTTGATGTCCATTTGATATACTTTAAAGCTATGAAAACTTGAAAATTCAAAAAACATTCTTATGGCTTCAAGTCTAGCTACAAGTGAAAATGTTTCTTCAAAGTCTATCCCTTCTTGTTGAGCATAGTCTTTTCATACAAGTCTTGCTTTGTTTCAAGTTACTTCTCCATTTTCATTCAATTTGTTTTTGAACACCCATTTTGTCCCAATAATATTTTTATCATGAGGCCTTGGTACTAATTCCCATGTATGGTTCTTTTCAATTTGATCAAGTTCTTCATGAACTGCCTTAACCCAACACTCATCTTTGCTTTCTTGATTCACATTTTGAGGTTCAATTGTGGATAGTAGGGCTAGGTAACTTGAAGTTCCAACAAGAGTTCTTATAGTTTGTATTCCTGCTTCTTTTTCACCTATAATTTGAGATTCAGGATGATTTTTCTAAACATACCTTGAAGGAGTCTTTTATGATATATTTGTATCTTCATTTCTTTCTTCTGATGATTCTCTATTTTCTTCTCCTACAACCTTTTGGCTCGTAGTAGGGAGAGGTTTGTCATCTTATAGTTCTTCCATTTTGGTACCTGTGGATGCTTCATCAAATACGACATATATGCATTCAATAATCTTTTGAAACCTTTTATTATAGCATTTATATCCCTTGCTTTTAGAAGAGTGTCCAAGAAGGATTCCTTCATCAACTCTAGATTCAAATTTTCCAAGCTTATCATCATTGTTCTTTATGTAACATTTACTTCCAAAAATTATAAAGTGTTTGACAGTTGCAGGATTACCATACCATAGTTCATATGGAGTTTTATCACTGTTGACTCGAACATGAGTTTTGTTAATAATATTCATGGTTGTATGTGTTTCTTCCCCTGAGAAGGTATGCAATGTTCTAGACTCATAAAGCATGGCAGGTGCCATTTCTTGGATTGTTTTTTTCATTCTTTCTACTACTCCCTTTTGTCGAGGAGTCTTAGCTATAGAAAATTTTCTTTTAATGCCATGTTGCTCACAAAAATTGAAAAAACCCATCTAATATAAAATCTCCTCCTCTATTAGATCTAAGACATTTGATTTTCAAATATAACTCATTTTCTACTAGAGCCTTAAATACTTTAAATTTATCAAATGCTTCATATTTATATTTTAGTAAGCCAATCCAACAAATTCTTGTAAAATCATCAATGAATAATATGAAGTATTGTTCAACATGAGGAGACTTCTTTCTCATAGGACCACATGAATCAATGTGAATAAGTTCAAGTGGATTACTTGAAGTACCTTCTTTAGCATTAAACTAAACTATGTTTTTCTTACCAAATTGATATGATTTGCAGATGTTATTTTCAAGTGGAGAGATGTTGGCAAGTCATGAATTACTCCCACTCTGCTTGATTTGTACAATTGAGAAAAGCTAAGGTGTCCCAACCTTTTGTGCCAAAGTCATCTTTATTCAGATTTTCTTAAGTAACAATGTTCTCGGCTAACTTCCAAGACATAGACATTGTCTGGAGTTCTTGTTCCCTTTTGTTATGATCTTACCTATATAAAGATTTTTTAGCACACAGTTCTTTGATCTGAAAACAACTTCATGCCCTTGTTCAAACATTTGACTAACACTCAAAAAATTATGTCTTAACCCATCAACAAATAAGACATTTCCAGCCTTGACCTTTTTCTTTAACAACATAATTCCTTTCCCTTTGTTAGTAGCAGTTGATTTATTACCAAAAGTTACACTATTTTCTTTCTTTATTTCATCAAAAGACATAAAATTATCTTTTTCACCTGTTATATGCTTCGAACATCCGTTGTCAATGTATCACATATGTTCTTGATCTCTTGCATATAAAGCTAGACAACAATTTTCAGAGTTTTTAGTTTTCTTTTTCCATACCTTAAGTGTTATTGTCTTCTACTCATGCTGGTAAGATGGTCCCATTCTGCTTCTGCAATCAGTTTCTTTATGACCAAAGTTATTGCATAGAGAACATTCAATTTCATCTTGAAGAGGTGAGAAAACATTATAAGAAGATTTATTTTCCCAAAACTCATTCTTTTTTTTCTTTCTTTTCTAGTCATAATATTTTTATAAGTGACACACTGAACAACTTTGTGACCAAAATTATGACAATTGAAGCATTGACCATTAAAATAGGAGTACCTAGGAGTATAATACCTTCTTGAGTAGCTTCCCCTTTGATTATGGTAAGGTTGCTTTTCTTGAGAGATATTTGATCTGTCATTCTTTTGCTGAGAGCTACAATTCTGATGATTGCTCCCTTTCACTGCATTGATATAGCTTCCTATACTTGTTTTAGAAGTTTTTGATGATTCACGATTTGAATTGTATCCTAGACCTGTCTTAATTAGAGGAGAGAGTTGCACTTTGATGATTTTGTCTAAAGTCTTAGATCCTTTAGAAAATTTAATATTTAGAGCCCTTTTTTTCTCAAGTTCCTTTCTTAGACCCACTATTTCAAGTTCTAAACTTTCATTGTGCCTTTCCTTTTCTAGAACTTGTTTCTTGAAAACTTCTTCATCTAATTTAGCTTTTTCTAGGTGGATTTTTAGCTGAGTTATTTCCTCAATAGGAGTATTTTCCTTACATATATCCTTTTCTTCTACAACATCCATAAAAACATCATCAGATTCATCTACAATTTTTTCTTCAAATTCCATAAGCAATTGACAATCTTGATTAGATTCAACATCCTCGTTATTGGAAGAATATTCACTATCTTCATGAGTATAAAAACTTTTCTTGTTATCAAACCTTCCTTTAACATTCCCTTTTGAATAATTCTTCCCTATCTCATGATTTTCTTTATAAGGACATTTAGCAGTGTAGTTACCAACCCTTCCACAAGCAAAGCATTTGAAAGGAAGCTTACCTCTAAACTTTCTAGTTCCTACTTAGAGATTCTTCATGAAATTTGCTTCTTCTTCGTCTGAAATGTAACATGTTTCCTTAATCTCTTCCTTTTCCTTTCCTTTGTATGTAGCTTTGAATGTTTCTTCTTTGATATCTGATGGACTCCCTTTTCTCATTTCATAAGTTTTTAATCCCATGGATTTTTTCAATAGTGAGGTTCTTCAAATCCTGCATTTTATTCAATGGCGAAGACTTTGGAATCGAACTTTTGGGTTATATATCTTAGAATTTTCTCAACAACAATCAATTTTTTTACTTCATCATAAAGATTTCTCATTGAGTTAACAATCTCATCTATCCTAAGAAAAAAAACTTGCAATACTTTCATCATTATGCATTCTGAGAGACTCATATTGAATTATAAACGTTTGAAGTTTAGCGATCTTTACCTTAGTGTCACCTTCATAACTCTGGATAATCTTGTCCCATATAGGTTTTGTGGTATTCAGTTGCATAACCTTCACAAATTCTAATTCTTCTAAGATTCCTAAGAGAGCATTGACTACCGTTGAATTGGTCTCATATTGTTTCTTCCCTGCATCATTTGTGGGAATGGAGGATGGATATTGATATCCTCCTTCAATAATTTCCCAAACATCAACTCCAAGTGACTGCAAATATGCTCTCATTCTAAATTTCTAGAAAACGAAGTTTGCTCCATTAAACAAGGCTGGTTGGATAGAAGATACTCCCTCTTGATTGATCATCTTGATGGATCTCCCTTTAAGAAATCAAGATTCTTCTGAGGGACCTGATATGAAACCAATTGTTAGGAAAAATATTGAGAGGGGGAATGAATATCTATTTTACACACTTCAATTTTTCAATTTCTTATTCTAATTTATGTATGCTACTGTCATTAAGGAAACAAATGTATGTATGTGATTGTGATCAATGCAACTTACATACATCTAGATAATTAATTTCATTAATTGATCATCTTTAACCAATGCATCATTAATTCATTATTCATTCATTAAGCAGCAATAAAGAACAGATCGATCATCAACACACAAGAAATAGATCAACACACATGAACACCATGATTTTAGATGGAAACCCAATGTGGGAAAGAACCACCATTGTCATCGTCTATGTATTCTTCTTTTATTAAAAAAGAAAAATTCTTACAATCTTTTATTGGCATATAATTTAACCAGTACACAGGGACCCACCTGCAGAAGGCTACAACCTTCTCTCATTCTCCAACACCTACTAAAAGGGAGTTACAACCCACTAAACTTGTTTATCGACTCTTATCGGAAGCGAGCTCCTCCCCCCTTTTTAAAGAATGCTACCCTCAACTTCTTGTCAGCCACTTTTCAGAATGTTTCAAACTGGATCCACCTATCAAACAATCATCAAACCAACCTGTAGGCCACCTTTTATCAAATTTTCAAATTTGATCCATATCAACCATAAACCCAAACAAACTAAAGCACTGAATCTGAGACATTGTCACATTGTAAATCAACTGAAATTCTAAAGTATAGAGTCACTGAATGCATAACCCAATGAGAAACAATAAATATCAAATTATGTATGCAACTGTACTGAATAAGACTCGTGTATATACACACTTTTTCTAAATAACACTTGCATACAGTTATCATAATACTGAATACTTAAGTCATTAGTCATTAAACCATTCATAGATCATTTCATCAAGTATAGATCACATAATCAATCACAAATTTATGAACCAATTATAGATCATATACTCAGTCACACTTTTGTCTTATTAAATTCAACCAAGTCACCTCAATAATAACAAAAACATCATCGACAAACAACAACAAGTAAACCAGATAACATCAACTGTAAGCATCAATAATCATATCTGTAAGCATCAATCAACAGATTAAACCTTAGTTATATATGTTATTTATGTAAGGAAATCAGTGTATGTACACGCTAACCATGCACAAAACCTACGTACAGATCTACACAAACTGAAAACGCTTCACATAATATATACACGACTACCTAGAAGTAGATCCATGTATGTACATGACTAACCTAAAGCAAACTTGCATACAGATCTGAAAACTTTCGCTGCAAACAAAATTTTACTCTTTGCAACCCTTACTATCAAAATTACATACTTTTAAAACATTTCATTCAAATCACAACATCATTATAACCACAGCTATATCATTGTTAGACATTTTCAACAAGTACACCAAACAAGCACATATGTCACCATACTTCAATTTTTTTAGATCTAAGTCTTTTCCTTGTTCCTTGGTGCACACCTATTTTAGATCAAATCATTCATAAACAATCCATCACTTCAACACCTAACACTTTAATCTTCATCTCCTTATATAGCTTTATTCTTAGCGAATACCTTAGGAAAATCCCTTAGTAATGACGTTAGTATTCTTTAAGGAGATCAAATAACCATTTTCACACTCATTACAGTGGGCCAATACCATGGTAAAGACCGCTGGTATTCAATTTACCATGGTGTGGATTCTATACGTGACATTTCTTCACAATACCCACATATATATGTGACCCTTCTGTATAGGATCTACATGTACTTTCCCAAACTTCATATTGAACATCCATCTGTCTTTGTTCTGTCATTTTTATGTTCATCAATTCTATAACATCTATTCTAGCCTACAAAATCATCATGTTATCATAATGTGGACATATTTATCAAGTAGGTTTTCATCAAGGAAAACACATTAGCAATAATTCCAACACTCTTTTATAGACGAAATAGTAGATGAGGATTCAAGTAAACTACTCTTGTGATTTAACATATAAGCAATGTTCTTCATTTGACAAAGGGTACAAACATTAGTCATCCCATGACCACAAACTTGTTGATCCTTAGGGGAAGCTTCAGTAGATTAACATTCCCCATTTTTATCTTCAATAACATTCTGCAACATCATGCGCAACTTCTTCTTCTCATCCTCTACTGCTTCGAGCAATCTTCTTGGTTCCATGTTCTCCCTTGGAGACAATAATTCCTCTCTTCTAGTTCTAGGAGCCTTTCATTCTACAAAATTTCACCCATGGTTATAATCTGGTTAGAACCTGCTCTAATACCATTGATCTGAAAATGAAAATCGATTGTCCTCTGACACTTTGCAAGATAAATTTTGGTCTTCAAACATTAACTTATCTTACAACTTTTCCATACGTTAATAGTTAAGTTTTAAATGAACTTAAAGATGAAACAAAATCATATTTAATCCAACATGGTAAAAATAAAAAAGCCATGTGATAATAGAGTTCACCCCTCCTGGGATACATCTCTGGGCCCCTGCTCCAATGGCTAGGCCACTTTATTGACCTCAGCAACAAAAATAGTACAATACAAATCTTTGACTCAGAGTAAACCTCCTTCTAGAGTAGCACTTGTTTCTCCTACAAAGAAATGTTCTCCTTCAAAGAAATCTTACTCACAATTTGACTCAACAGCAAATAAAATTATGGTGTCAAAAGACAAAAGGACTCTCTCACTGAATATGGCAACAGATCCTTGTACTCATTATGAGATCAAAAGCACAAAATTCAACTACTTCATAAAGAAGTGTTGAAATGGTTTTTTTCTCACAAATAAAATTGAGAATAGACTAAAAATGGTTACTTTAATGAAGAAACAGTTGCTTCATATGTGCTTGGAAGGCTGGAAAACCCCTATCTAGGCTCTTTCCATGCTAAAAAAAGTCTCCATATGGCTTCAAAAAGCCAAACACAATCTTTGCCTACAACACAAAAGGACTTGGCTCTAAAAAATGTCCAACTTACAATGGTCAAATCACAAAAATAACACTGTCATTGAGTTTAGAACACCCAAAAGCCCTTGCATAGGCTCATCTTGGGCTCAAAAAGGCTGAAAAATGACAAAGTTATGCCTCTTTCTCCATTTCCCTGCTATCTATTTTGCAAATTGGAAAAAATAGCTAACTGAGAAATGAATTATGCCTTTTGGCAGACCGTCAAGCGACAAATTCACTCAGGACCAATGTTAATTCTACCACAAATGGTACAAATTATTTCCTATTTAAAATGACCACTCGCTCCCAAAAAAACCACCCTCAGAACATGGGCACGTGGGCGGCCATGTGGCTAGGGGTCGGGCCACATGTAAGCCCCTCTGATCCTAGCCCTCTATTGAATTGTTCGACGGTTAATTGGGAAGTTACAGACCAGTGATTGGCTCCAAAACTCCCACCGGAGAAATTTTTCATGCCCTATTTAAATTTCTGCTAGGGTCATATGGTTCTGGATGGAACTGGGGGCCAGGGCTTATCCCCACTCCCTCCATTGTAGCTCTCCACCTATGTGTCATGGACACATGGATTTCGATATGGCTCGGGGTCAGGGCTAACCTTCCTACCTCTCTTGCCACTTTAAACTCTACGTCAGGTCACATTAACAGCATAAGATCAGGACCAAGGTTGGGTGGGCGGGCCCGTCGGCTCGACCCCTCCCCCCAACCGCTTAGCAACATAAATTCAAATATAATCGGCAACACATATATAATAAGAACCATTGATGTGGCCCAATGGTTGAGCATTGGACTATTGTGCAGTAGGTCGAGGGGTCAAACCTTATCGAGGCCTATCAGGTCCTTTAAAAAATTTGGCCAACACGAATAAGTCATGTGGCAGCGGGTGATTAGCCAAAACCAGAACACACCAACCAATCAAATCTCAACACCTCAACCTATATGGCGCTGCCAAGTGGAAACTCGTGATTGGACCGTACTATACACTATACGTATCTAGTTAGTTGTTGACATCAGCATATGGTCTGCCCACTCAACAACCCAGTCAACCTTGCAAGTTGACATTTTAGTTGTTTGCCAACAACTTCAGAACATGACAACTTTCACATATGGTGTCAAATTGAGGTAATTAAAGCATTGTTGGAATCAAAACAACAAGATCTATGATTTGGCACCAGTTTCAAAATATTTTGAGCACTTTCATTTTTTACCCCTAGACCATTCTAGATCACCACACCCCATTAACGTTAACATGATGACATCGAACCTTCCTACCTAATAAAGTTTACAGACATGGTAGGCCTTGATGATTATAAATACATGTTAAGGGGGCTCATTTTAGGAAATTATCATACAATCCATCTCTCACACCTGCAACCCCTTAAATTGCCTAATTCAGTAAATTTCAAGTGCAAACCCAGTGAATTCAAGTCACGACTCAAACATGTCTATCAATTATTCTTTCCAAGGACTTTACATCTCAAAATTCAAAAAACAAAATTGTCATCTTAAAACCCAGTTTTACCTGGTAAAGAGAAGTGTGCTCCTTTTCAAGAGAACCCCCTCTTTAGAAGAAAAATCCCTGTAATATCTAAGAATTAGACTCCTATGGAGTAAAATTAATCTAAGATAATCTCCATAACGAATAAATTGTGTCATTAAGGCCTAAAACTCAACATTTTCCCTTGAAGCTTACCATGTCACCTTTGGACATGAGGTCTGAAAATTGTGGTCGTTTTCTATCCCAATTTCACCGAGACACATGGTGTTATGATATTTTCTCATTCAAAGGCACCAGGTAAAACCTATCAAACGGCTTATTCTTCTTCTACAAAGGACTATGCAGACACAAAGGGAAAAGGTAAAGAAGCATGTCAACCCAGTGTTGGCACTAGTGCCCAAGGCCCTCCCATGTCAGCGCATGAATTGCGAAATTTTTTCCATAAATTAGTTGAACAAATGGACTCATGGACCATACTAAAGGATTTTGAAGGAACATATTCTTCATCCCCAAAGTTGAGGCAAAAGTTAGCAGCAATGGAAGTAGAGCTCCATTGGGAAAAAGAATAGATCAAGAATTTATAAATCCGGTTATTTCTTCAAGAGGGGGAGAATTCTAATAAGATGTATTTCAAGATAGACAAGAAGATTATTTGGGAAAAGATCATAAGGCTAGTAAATAAGCATTGGGATAACTTGGAGTTAGTGCAAGAGAATATCAAGACAGTAAAGATGGCTAGTAAAGAATTCGAAATGCTTATCCAACACATTAGGAAGACCTCGTGCAAAGCAGGAGTAGTTGTAAATTTTCTTAATCATATGACCAACAAAGAAGTCAGGAAATAAAACCTTGACCACTCTTATGTGGTAGCCACAACGAGTCAAATGGAGAAGAGCATAAGGGGATAGAACAAATAGAAGAGAGAGTGGGGAACATGTTGAAAGAGATAGAAGATTTCAAAGGAAAATGTGGATAATTGGGCAAGAAGAATTTCTCGTCATTCTTTGATGATCAAGGAAACTTGTTCCCCAAGGAGCCTTTTATAGATATTAGTCAACACTATTAAGGATAATCAAAGTGACCTTGAAGGAGTGGATTGTTCCTCACAAGAGAAAGGCATTTTGAGCTTGTACAAGGAGCATTTTGAGCTTATTTTCATGCTAAAGGAGTTTTTAAAAGGATAAGGGAGAGTTAACTATCATCCTATTATGGCTATGGAGATGGAAATGGTAAACACATGGTTAAGTGGCATGCCAACAATTCAAGAATGGAATGGCATACTAGAAGTGTATAGGTCATCCATTCAAGGAGAGTTTTCATTGGAGCCAAAGAAGACTTCAATGGAGGGAAGGCCAAATCTTAGATCCACCACTTCAAATGTAAGTGCAACTTCTATTTAAACCTCATCAGTCTATGTCACCAAGAGGGGCACCACCACTGTTGACACTCCCACCGACACTGGCAGTAGCACGCCCACTGTAGAGTCCAGTGCAAGAATCACTGGAGGGAGAGAAGGAAAGCAACAACCGAGAGAGAGAGAGAGAGAGAGAGAGAGAGAGAGAAGCTATCAAATCATGAGAGGAGCAGTGTGTGTATAAAGGCAATCAGCAACACGCATGGTGATGAAATGAGAGTAAACAGCGTGGCAATGGCATAGGATATAAGCAGCGTGGACATAAACGGTCTCTCCATCAGGCACAACAATACGCAGGATAGACCACCGAGTCACTCCAGAACGCAGCCAACACAGAAACTCTCTTCATCTCCTCACAACACAGGAGGCCCGATGGGTTTTCATCTTCCGTCGAAGCCCATGAGCCTTGTTCACCAAATGGCTCGCAAAGTTTGACAAAATGTCTTCAGGCAGACCATGTTCGAGTAGTCACTCTACAAATATGTGCGGAGAACAGAGATAACTTTCAAATGCATCCTTATCAAATTACGAACGCGATTTTACAACCGTTTTTTTTATCTAATGAATTAAAGGACAAAGAAAAACACTTTCTTCACGACTCCCTTGGAACAATAAAGCTGCACACAAAAATATTGTCAATACTCGAGCATTAACCAATTGGTAAAGCATCCTTCATACTGAAGTTCAGGCTATTCTGCATTGTCCTTCTCCCAACGGCTCCATTTCCCTTCTGCATCATAGCGACAAATTCATTGTAATCTATACTCCCATCATTGTTTTGATCTACTTCACGAATAATCTCATCAATACGAACATCAGTTAGATTATGCTCTAAGCATGCTTGCTGGAGCTCATCAACCGTAATCTGACCACTTCCATCCTTGTCAAAGTATGAAAATGCAGCAAATAAATGCTCCTCACGCTCCAATTTGTTCAAATGAAAAGTTGCAGCAATGAATTCTCCATAATCAATTGTACCACTGTTGTCTACATCATTATTTCAGATCTGAGCATAGAATAATCAATGGAGGTGCAGGTGCAAAAAATGCCTTTTTCTTTAAATGTTTATGACAGTCAGAGAACTGAACAGTCAGACAGAGGGGCAGCAAATTTTATGGACAACAGACACCAGCAGCAGTATAATCAGGTTGCATCTAAAATTTAGCTGAATAAATATTCATGAGAAAATATTCATGAAGTCTATGGCAGAAATAAACTGCACAGAAAGGCCATAAAACAAATGACTCAAAAATAATTAATTATGCAGGGCAGGAATACGCCTGCTCTGATACCATGTTAAACACACATGGACAGCAAGAGAGATATAAAAGATAAAACATGCAATACAATTTTATTGACAAATGATATACATTTATAGTACATTATGTGACCGCTGGGATTCACATCCCAAGGTCTCTTGGACTCCTTTTGTCCATTCGGCTTCCACACTAACCCATTTAGGATTAGGTGTCCAACAGAAATCTTGGTTGTAGTGGAAACTCTACCAAAATTTTTGGTGAATTGATGGGAGGTCTTAAAGAAGTCTTAGGGAAGAATTTTGAAGTAACTCTTGGGCTGTCTGTATTTTCATATCATGTATGTTTCATACCCATCTTATGTTTTTAAGTTTACTACCAACTAAATACAAATTTATGAAATTTCCATGGCACTTTGAATTGTAAACCTAGTTTTTTGTATAAATTGTGTAGAATTATATGAGAATTATTAACTACAATGAATTTTGTTATCAGTATGATGGTATGTTTCAGTTTTGAAAAATATATCAAGTTAGTTTGAAGAGTATCTTCACTTTCTTGATATTTCTTACAAGGGTGTTACAAGAAAATAGTAAATTTCAAAATTCTATGTTTTCTAATGGTTGAATTCTTAATTGCTTAGATGTCCACTAGGTCTTAGCTGGTTTAAATGAATTCTTAATTACTCCTTTAAATTTTGTAAGACTTGATTCTCCATCTTTCATCCATATTTTACATTTTCAACCTTTTATGTCAAACCGAAGGGTTATGAATGATACTAATTAATATCAGTGGAAATGTAGCCCAACAAATGCATTTAATATATGGTGGTTTCCCTCAACTTTGAATCCCAAATAGATTTCAAAACTTAAGAAAAACTTACGCTGAATCTGAATAACACTCAAACATATTTTAAGCACTTGCTTTCAAGAACATTCCATGAATGTTAAATAGGAACGATGAACTGACTTCTTGAAATACTTGTGATTTTCATTCTACTAGATTTATTTGTTCACAATAAACTACAGAAAGACTTACATCTACACAGAGATTTTAATTCAATGGTTGTTTTGAAATTCTTCATGTAATCTCATTTTCTTGTGACAATTATAGGGGAAAATGAATGCATGCATCTTGGACATCAAATTAAATTATGTCATAATAACTGAGTTCAAGTTTGAATTACATAGAAATTAACAAACAATAGATTTACAATAACAATTTAGTTACATGATTTTATTTGCTTGCATTCAAGTCATCCTACCTTTGACCATGTTTATGTCAAGGAACATGAACTAGGATATTTAAGTCAAAATGCTCCAAAATAAAATGAATAACATTTACAATAATAGATGTCCATACACTCAAATTTAACTACAATGTTTTGAGAATAGAGCAACAAATAGGATTGCACTTAGATGTTCACAGGCTCTACACTATAACACAGCATAGTGTGACTCTAGGTTCCCAACACTTGTAATAAAAATATATCCATTATTCCGGGTTGAATAATTAGGGATGAAATAATGGGTGAAAGGGGGAAGGGGTATGTCACCTCAAGCGAAGTGTCGGGTGAACATGACCACCTCCTCTTCCCTTGACTATAAGTGTACCTTCCTTCAATGCATCATTATTGAGGTACTCAAGGATGAGGGAAAGGTTCTAGATCCCCAATAGACTTGTTTTAGAATGGTAAGTAGACGCTATTTTGGCATGTTTCCCTCCCCATTTGAGGTTCTTGTCATTATTTTTTTGTTTTCATTTATTTTTTAGGGAAGGGGGGTTTAACGATTTCAATCTCTTATTTCAGAAGAACCAAGCCATCTTGTCATTTACTCTCTCTCTTGTCCTTAATTTCTTTTCTCATTTCTCATTCTCAGTCTAGACGGTGTTTCATTCTGAGCGATTTTTTGGTCATGTATAGTGTGGTCAGGCACTTTGGCCCATGCTAGCCTTTTTCTTGACTTCTCTTTCTAGCATGTGCCCTCTTTAGTCTCTCTCTTTGTTGATCTTTCTACAAGTATTGTTTCTCCACCCTCGCTTTGCTTACTTTTGTATCACTCTAAGTTATCTCACCTGTAGTTGACACAATGGTATATTTTGTGGTGTGATTTGAAGGTCTCATTAGTTAGGGATATAACTTTTCAGTGCTATGTAGGCTAAGTTCCATGGACTTGCTCCATAGGTAGGGCCACTCATCCAAGAAAGTTCATATGGAGGTTGCAAGGTGGTATAGTTGGGTGCATATTTGGGAGAAGTTAGTGACCTCTATTTGGTTTGTCTCCTTATTTGAATTGTTTGCATGACTTAGGTCTACACTCTCATATTGTATACAACATTCTCTTTCTAGGTGATTTTATCTTTAGTCAACATGGTGGTATGGATTTTGGAGGTTAATCTCATAGGGCTTGCTCTATAAGCATTATTTTCTCTCTAGGAGAGCTAAAGGTATTGGGGATAACTGGAAGTTGTCATCATACTAGTCTTTACTTGCTCATTTAATACTCATCATCATGGTGTGACAAAGATCCTGCTCCAAACACAAATCCAGTAATTGAGATAGGATGGGCATTGCTCGTACCTACTCTTGTGTGTAGTTGTTGGCTATATTTTTCAAAGCACATATGCCCTCGGACATTCAACAAAGCTTCAGGATATTGAGGGGGAGTATAGCGTTGAGAGGTCCCAAAAATGCAAGGGAATATTTGGAAGCCTAACCCAAACAGGAGTTCACAAAATAGGTGTTGATACCAGATCAAAAGTGGGAGTCGAAGGCTGCAAAAATTTGTCAACGTTACCCCAAAACCAAGGCCCAGAATCACAAATTTTTTGCTTTTCCTTAGCATTATCAAAGGCAACAACAAAGAAACCCCTAACTAGAGGATAAATGGTCAAATCCTACGATAAGAAGGGTTTCCAAAATTCAGAGATCCACTTGTTTAGATCAATCGACTATAGTCAAACCATTAAATATGATATAACCCTTCTGGAAAAAAAATATTATATATTATATATATATAATATTATATAATATATAATATATATATAATATATATATAATATATATTAATAATAAAAAATCATCAAAAGCTTCTTGAACCACAACAATAATGGGGGTCGGAGCTTCCCCAACAATCGAAGGAATAGATCTGGTTTTAATATGGCACTATATGAAACAGAGGCTTGAATTACCAATCCTTCAACATATTTCTTCTTTGAATCTCCAAAATTTGACTTGGATCAGGGAACTACAAAAACCCTAGTCACAGATCATCCCCTTTTACCCATTACATATGCATACTAACCCTTTAGCTGAAAAAAATTAAAAAAAACATCATCAAAATCTTCTTGAACCACAACAATATTGGAAATCAAAGCTTCCCCAACAACCGGAAGAATAGATATGGTTGTAATATGGCACTATATGAAACAGAGACTTTAACTACCATTCCTTCAACATATTTCTTCTTCGAATCTCCAAAATTCGACTTGGATCAAGGAACTGCAAAAACCTTAGCCGTCTCTCATCCGCTTCTCCTCTCCTATTGATAGTAACATAAAATACAATGTTATAATAATCCAGTTATTCAATTATTTTCCTTTTTAGATATCTAAATACAAAATATAATAATAATATATTCAGGTCGTTTAATATACTTATACAAATTTATAAAACATCCATCTTAAGCTCAGATCTATCAAGGGTGGAGAGGGATCAAATCTCTTAAGGTAAAACCTTTTTTAGAGTGCAAAATTTGAGAAAATGTTTGCACCTCGAGAGCTTTGATTCCTTTTGACCCTTGATATGTTTAAGCTGTGTGTGTGTGTGTGTGTGTGTGTGTGTGTGTGTCACGTGTCAACTCCTTGCTTAGCATAAAAAGAATTCCACATCTCTTTTATTTTAAGAAACACACCAATAAAATGTTAAACCATAAGATTTTTTTTATTTTTAGTTACTTTATATAATATATACATAGTTGGCAAAGGAATATATTTAGATAGAGTTCTCCCTCATATTGGGAATTAGGAAACATGTACCTATGGAATAAAATCTCTCTCTCTCTCTCTCTCTCTCTCTCTCTCTCTCTCGTGTTTGTTTCTATCTACACATACACAAAGATTGTTCTTTTTTTGTTACTAATATTATTGTAAAATATTACATGTCAACTTGATACTGAGCATTGGAGGAATTACATATCACCCTAATGCCTTGAATTAGAAATCACTTATCAAGTTGATATAAAATTATTTTACTCAAGGTGGGTATTGGAATATTTCATTTATGGTGAACATTAAAATATTTTCTTACTCTCTCTCTCTCTCTATATATATATGTGTGTGTGTGTGTGTCTCTCTCTCTATGTGTGTGTGTGATTCAAAGTACATATACTACAAAAGTACAAATATATGACTTGTTTTACATTCAATTTCTTTATAGCTTGAGTGGGCCTAATGGTTAAGAGCATGTGTTTCCTCCTAAGAGGTCACAGGTTCAAAACCAGAGGGGGGTAGAATATGTATGCCTTCGTAGACTTAGCAGTCAAATTGCTACGTGGAGGTAGGTCCCTTGTCCCACAAAAAAGGGGGTCTCATACACCAAAATGTGTATGGCTTGGTCGTGACCTTAAAATTGGATTTTATCCACACACACACATACACACACGCACACACACACACACACAATGATGTTATTAATATGGAAATTAAAATATTATTACAAAAGTAAAAATATAAGGAATCTTTTTCCATTCAATTGATATATATATATATATATATAGTTGATATAAAAATATGTTATTTAATATGAAAAAATGAAATATTTTATTTTATGGTTGACAGTGCATCTGTTTTGTTATTAAAGAAATTTTAACTATCAATTACTTTATTTATGTTATTTAATGTGGACATTGAATTGTTTTGTTTATGGCCCACATTGAAAAAACTTTTGTTATCAATATTGAAAAATCTTTTTGTTATTAGCATTTTTTTATCTTTTAATGTCTTTATTATTTTATTTCTTTTAATGTAACGTTACGTGACAACATCTCTCCCATACTAGGTTATAGAGGACGCAATATTTGACATGTCTTTTGTTAATATACTCTTCCTTTTTTCTCTCTCTATCTCTTTTTCCTATTAAAAAGATGAGAAAAACATTGGCGTAATTCAAAACTTCAAAGGGTAAACCTTGTAATCATTAGAGTACATGAGCTCCAAATGTCATTTGCAGAATTTAAAGTTGGGTGAGGGAGGATAGTAATCATTCCTCATAATCACCCAAGATAAACTCAATGGAGAGTCTACACACATATAAATTAAATGGTTGGAAAATACCATAGGCATCAATCCATAAAAGACATCAAGACACTTATCTCATAATACATCTCAAATTGTCGAGATTAAAAAATCATAAAAATTAGCTCAATTATATAAGTTACCGGAGAACCCACAGTATGAACACTTTTTTGCCAACGTTTCAAATCCCAACTGGGATCCATCATCAGGACTTTTGAGTGATGATAGAAGAAGAACTGCTTAGAATGTAATAAATAATGATGTAAAAACAATTTTTGATCAGCATAGGTCGGCTTGAATTATTAATTTTAATTTTAATAAAATTAATCATTCA
>APFE030300694.1:225098-283383 GCA_000404065.3 Pinus taeda | reverse complement strand
TTTTATTTTTATAATTATTATTTAATGTTAAGGGTAAAGGATAGGCTATACCTGGGATGTGTTGGCGTTCCTGATTCCCTTGATCAAGGGGAGCCAGCTTCTGCTAATTTCCAAGCCATTGTCTCTGTTCAGATTATGGGGATGTTTGATAATTTCGATTGCTTCTCTGATCTTCCGTCTATGCTGATGCTCTTCCCTTGCGACAATTGAGGCGTTTTCCAAGCAGATATGGTGTTTTGTTTTTGAGGAGTGTTCTGCCAAGGCTGAAGTACGAGACCTATCATTCTTAATATCGGCGCCATGCTCCTTGAGCCTCGTCTTTAGGGAGCGACCAGTTTCACCAATGTAGCTTTTTCCACATGAACAATCTATTTTATAGACACCTTTAAGCTCATGTTTGTCAATGTCATCTTTTACAGACCTCATACCTTGCCTGATCGTTCCAGGAGCTGAGAAATGTGTGATATTGGTATCATCGACAAATCGCTTCCACCAGCCTGGAATACTTTGAAAAGAAAGCCCTTGAATCATACCCCTTAAAATCAGGCTGGTGGAAGCGATTTGTCGATGATACCAATATAAAATGGACTCATGGCAAAGCAGAACTTGACAAGTTTTTCATGCACCTAAATTCTATCTCTCCAGAAATAAAATTCACTATGGAACTTGAAGAAAACATGAGCATCCCATTTTTAGATGTTCTCATCATCAGAAAAGAGGATGGTTCTCTAGGGCATAAGGTATTCAGGAAGGTAACCCACACTGAAAGCTACCTCCATGCGGATTCCCACCATCATCCGGCGCAAAAGTTTGGGGTTCTAAACACTCTTGCTATCAGAGCCCTTCGAAATTCTGACTCTGAGCATCTAAATGAAGAAAATAATCATTTAGTCGCATCCTTTAAAAGTATTGGCTACAAGGAACAGGAGATTAAAAGAGCCATAGAGAAAGCTGAGAGGAGGTTGTTGTCTCATGAACCTAAGGCGCAAGACCAACCTCAGTGTGGTAAGGTCTTTCTACCTTATATCCATGGAGTTACAGACAAAATCGCTAAAATCCTTAAAAAGAAAAACATTATCACACATTTCTCAGCTCCTAGAACGATCAGGCAAGGTATGAGGTCTGTAAAAGATGACATTGACAAACATGAGCTTAAAGGTGTCTATAAAATAGATTGTTCATGTGGAAAAAGCTACATTGGTGAAACTGGTCGCTCCCTAAAGACGAGGCTCAAGGAGCATGGCGCCGATATTAAGAATGATAGGTCTCGTACTTCAGCCTTGGCAGAACACTCCTCAAAAACAAAACACCATATCTGCTTGGAAAACGCCTCAATTGTCGCAAGGGAAGAGCATCAGCATAGACGGAAGATCAGAGAAGCAATCGAAATTATCAAACATCCCCATAATCTGAACAGAGACAATGGCTTGGAGATTAGCAGAAGCTGGCTCCCCTTGATCAAGGGAATCAGGAACGTCAACACATCCCAGGTATAGCCTATCCTTTATCCTTATCATTAAATATTAATTATAAAAATAAAAATTAAAAATAAAAATAAATAAACAAAACAAATAAATATATTAATAAATAATAGTTATTTTAATATATTTAATATTAATAAATATTAATTAATATTAATATATTAATTGATTGATTTATGTTTGAAATATTTAATTAGTTTTAAGATATTATACTAATATTTTAATTAATATTATCTATTTTAATCATATTAGCCTAATCTAATTAATTTGATATATTAATATTAATATATCATTATTAATTAATTTCGATTTTTATATATATATATAATATATATAATTTTTTTATTTTATTTTTTTATTTTTTTTTATTATTATTATTATTATTATTATATTTTTTTTTTTTTTTTTTTTTTTTTTTTTTTCTGGGCAAATGCTAAACTAATTATATTAAGAAAGTAGAAAAAATATGTACAAGAGGGTGATGCCTCTGAGAGTGATTAAACAGCTCTCTGTCAAGTTTTTCCATACAAAATCTGCCCTGCTTAGAGGGGAGGACCTGATAGCAATACTTAAACTGTTCAAGACTGTAACAGACAATGACATAATAGCTATCCTCAAAAGAACAATTCCAGACTAGAGATTTGTACATAATAGCTTGGAATTTTAACAAAAACAGAAGCATAGTCAAAAAAAGCAGAGCATGGGTGCCTGCAAGACTTGAGAGGTCGCTGGCTTGATGGCACTTCGTCATGGTTGCTGCACATAGGGCGCTTCTCCCGAACCGTGCATAGGTAGCAAAAAAATATCAAAAAACAGATGCATAATCCCCAGAACCAATGTCTTAGACCTTACCTGCCTTGCCTTGAGTGTCATTTGAGTTTTTGGAGCCTTCCGCCTAGTCCTCTGCAACCCGATGCTCAGCCTCCCATTCTGCTGCTTCCCGTTCTGGGTCTCGTTCGCATACCACTTCCATACCATCCGGTATGTCCTCAAGCCTATGTATTCCTGGCGGGAGTATTGGGTAGAGGACATTGCCGAAGACGCGGTCAGGTTCCTTGCCATGCCTTGGAGCTTCCATTGCTTGGAGGTGCGTCACCGAATGCTGAACCAAGTTTGTAATTTCCATGTCCATTATGCTGCCAATTTCTCGGAGGACCTCATTCTGTTCTTCCGATTGAATGCCAGTACTTTCCTCTTCGAGCCTGCTCTGTGAGGAGGGGAGGTAAGAACTGTCGTCCTCGCCCCTGCTCTGAGAGGAATTGTTCGTACTTGGCTCCTTCTCCTCTGATACCTCCCTCCCACTTTCTTCCTCTTCGTCTTCTTCCGCGAAGACCACTGTGATTAACGCTGAGACTATAGGCCTGTTAGTTCGACGGTGGTACTTAAACTTGACTTTCTGCACCGTATTGCTGATGTCGTTACCTGAATCCTCAGACCCAGGAGAGCTAGGCGAGGCATAAGCCAGCGGGGAGACACGCCGCGGGCTGTGAACTCCTCTGCCTCCAAGATGCCCCCTCTGACCGTGGTTCCGCCCACGGCGTGCCGTGGCGCGATACCTGGGAGCCATCTCAAGCCTATGTTGCTCCGACGCTTTTAATTGCTGACCCGTAACTTCAGGCTCTGCCTTATTCCCCTTCGCCTTGGGGAATTGAGATGTTCTTACCTCCGAGATGTACAGAATCAGGAAGGAGCCTACCTCAATCTTTCGTCGACGCCGGAAGTAATTTTGCTTCCCTGCCCAGAGCCTGGGTTTGCGCAGAGGCTTACCCACTCCAGCACCCTCCTTCTCCCTCAACAGGCCTCCATTCGCGTGCAGAATTGAGCAGCTATTCCGCGCCTGTTCAGACAGGCAGTTCGTCATTAACATTCCGCGCCTAGTCATTCTTCCTGTCCCTTTGTAAATTCCTTGGGACGGCATACGATGAAAATGGCATTGAATGCCATTGAATGCATCTTTAATGTTCTTCATTGCCCGTCATCAAGTGGCCTTCTCGCAGGGCTCTACTCGTGGCAGGCACATGGCTTCCATCTAACAAGGTGGCACCCGCATTCGGGTCGATTTATTAATTTATATTATTTTAATTTTAATATAACTAATATTAATTCAAATATAATATATTATTCATTAATTAATTCAATTATAATATTACTTTTTAAATAATAATTATAAAAATAAAATAAAAAGCAAATAAATATATTAATAACAAAACAATAAATATATTAATAAATACATCAGTTATTTTTAAAATATTAATATTTAATATATTAATATAATTAATTAACTGATTTAATTAATATTAGATTAGTTAAATTTTAATACTTATTGATGTATTGGTTAAAAATAAATTATTAATTAAACAATTTAATCATATTAACCTAAATCTAATTAATTTAATATTTTAAATATTAATTATTAATTAATTAATATTAATTTAATCTTAATTATTAATTAATATATTATTAAAATAATAATTTAATTAATATTAATTTATATATTATTATTAACTAATATTATTAATTTTATCATTAAATTATTATCAATCAATTTTCAAAATTTAAATTGCATTAATTAATTTTAGTTAAATATTCTAATTTAATTTAATAATATATTAATATTAACTTAGTATATTTAATATTAATTAATTTAAATTAATTAATTTAAATTCAATCATTAAAAACAATTAAAATAAACGGCTGAATGATTAATTTTATTAAAAATTAAAATTTATAATTCAAGCCGACCTATGCTGATCAAAAAAATGTCTTCACATCATTATTTATTACATTCTAAGCAGTTCTTCTTCTATCATCATTCAAAAGTCCTGATGATGGATCCCAGTTGGGATTTGAAACGCTGGCATAAAAATCTTCCTACTGTGGGTTCTCCGGTTACTAATTTGAAGATACAAACCACAGATCTCTTCTTCCACCAGCTTCAATTATAATTTACTTAAATTATTATTATTATTATTATTACTTATAAAAAAATTAGTAAACATATATACATTGAAAAACATGTAACAAAGAAAACATAATATATGACACCTAAGGACATGATATTTTTTTAATTAGATTGAAAAAGCGAAAATGGCATAGTATAAATGTGAACCTCTTATCAACAATAATAACTAAAAATATACAGTGGAAGCTGAATCCATAGCATCCACTTAATGAGCCTCGAGGGTTAGCTCAATTAGTGGAGTCCCCAAAGTTTAAACACCTTTCCTTTTGAGAGGTCACGGGTTCAATTCTCTAGAAACTCTTGAGGTCAGGCTTCGTAGTTGATCCAGCATGAAGTGATCCCCTCGAATGGATTTGTGCAGTACAAAATTGTCCCATTTGTACTTGGGTGGACAGAATAATAACATATCTTCCAACGATACAACAAGTTAAACTCAATTAACTTGGAGAAATCATTTTTCACATCATGCTTCAATGGATTTATGTAAGGTATTATTTGGACAAAGAATAATTCACATCATGCTTCAATGAATGGGATGCTCCAAAAGGAAAAGTAAAAATAATAAGATTTATCTAGCTTCATTTTAAATCAATAACTATTGGATTTAATTAAGCTAGATTGATGCTTGAATTTATAAGAAATGCTACAATTACAAAGAATACCCCTTTGCACTGATATGCATTTGATCATGAAAAACTGAAAGATGAAGGAAAGTTTCTCATATTCTTATTCTTTGTTCCATTTTATATTTTCCCTTACTAACATATATTCAATAATGCTTTTAATTGGCTGGACAACAAGTACTACCTCTACCTCAACAATAAACTCAATGACTTAGGGTGGATATTTGGATGCACATCTACATATAGTAGATCACAACAACACTTTGCCTTTAGACTTGTTTTCCTCCATCATTTTTCTCAACATGGACTTCTCTTATTCTAACTAATCAATCACTCATATATTACTCATCATTCTACATTATATTCTCCAATCACAAAGTATACTTCTTTTATTTTGTAAAAATAATGCTTCATTTAATTATATAATATTTTAAAAATAGAAATAAATAATTAATAGATCAAATTTATTTAAATGCATTTATACATTTTATTATGTATTTCATTAGGTCTATAGGTGTGTATATTTTGGAATAAGTCTTCCATAATTTTAATTTAATTATCAATAATTATTAGGTGGATGGTAGTGACTTTTTTTTTCTTTTTAACAAACATGAGAATATTTTATATTAAAATCTACACTCAATCACAATAGTTACTTAGGAAATGACGGTTACAATATACTCTCCTTCTTGGAAGCCCCATTGACTAGCTTCAAATATGTGCACTTTTACAAATAAAACTAAGATACTAGCCTCCTCCAAAAAAGAGAAAGGAGGGAAAAGTTCCATAACTAAGACTTCTGAATTTTACTCCTACTGCTTCATGAGAGGAAGAGTATATTTTAACAAATTGCTTACACAAGAAAATAAAAAAACAAAACGTTTCTATAAATTTCTAGAATATGACCCTCCGCTTGGCCTACGGGAGCCAAGAGCAAAGTTATTTCTACTATGATCTTTCTTGCTTCTTGTTACAGGTGGGGAGGATCATTGCTTTTTAAGCACATCTGAATAGGAAGGGGGAGAAGACGAGGACTTCTTCTTGGTCACCTTACTAGCTTCTTCATCTTTTAATGCGAGAGAGATCTTTAGGGAAAGCTTTCCTACTGCGAGAATTTTTCTTGAAGGGTCATGATCTAGTTCTTCTTCATCAATTGAATAAGGAGGGACCTTTGGGGTAGGACTAATCTCACCTTCTTCCTCTGAATTTTCACCATCTTCTTCCAAAAAGGCGTTCAAGACTTTGTAGTTATTTTTGGAAAGGGGTTGATGCTTAGATTCAGCCTTACTTTTCTATTGTTTTCTACTTCCTTGCTTCTTATGTTTCCTTTTAACAAGAATAAATCCTTGTGTATTTTCACCTTACTCTAGAGGAGGTGATGGATATGGAGAGATTTGAGAGGCCAAAGCTTTTGGAAAAATTTTCACAAAGTGTCCATACTCACGGCACAAATTGCATTTGAAAGGAATTTTTTCATATTCCATAGCCTGGAGATGAGACCAACCTTCCAGATTAAGTTGGATCTCCTGAAGGAGGCCTTTTGAAAAATCCATCTCAACATAGATTCAAGGGCATGAAAATTTGTTCCCCTATTCCATATCACTGGTAATATATCTGCACAGTTTATCTCCTATAGCCTTAAAAATGCGTTCACCCCCAACAAAGAAGAGGGGGAAAAGGAAATTTGATCCACACAGATGCATATGAGATTTCCATTATAGGATTAAATTCCAAAGGCTGATGAGTGAGAAACAAATCTCTGGTGTCCATGAAACAAGGACCTAATTCGTATATTTAGTCTCTATCTTCATAATTTTCTAAGAGAAATAGATAATACCTATTTCCATAGTAGTAAATTTGCACAGGTTCATGATTTTCCCAATTGTCCAAAACCCAATCTTTAACAGCTTCATAACTTCACCATAAACCAGTGAACTTCCCTAGTAAACCACTTTCTTTCAAGAATACCACATTCTTTTTCACTCAGGAGAGAAACCCTAGATCGAAAGAAGGATTTGATTATGCTTTCTTCACAAATTTATTTGGGGCTGTCATTATGCCTGAATAAAGCACATGGGCAACAAAGCAACCCAAAACACCTCGCGGTGGATGCTAGGAGGCAAGCCTGCAGGCCAAACTTTGAGCATCAAATTGCGAGGAAAAAACAAGATCAGATTTGACTACATTCTACAGAAACAACACGAAAAATTCAAACTGCCCCGCAAACTTTAGCACATTCACAAGTAGACAGGTTGTTGATTTCCTCCCTTGCAGGGAGAGAAGAATAGGGGCGATGGTGTTATAGCACCATTTACCACTCTTGGTAGATTTGATGCTCTGGTTATGGCCTAGGGCAATGATCCAAGTGGCTCCAGAGACACACACAGGACAAAGAGGGCTTATGAAATCTCAAAAATCAAAGTGTTTGGATTATGCTTGAATTAGGTTCATGTTAAATATCTCGTCGTCATGATCGTGGTGGTGCAAATGGTTTGTCAATCTGAGTCCAAATGAGGAAGATAGAGGCAGTCAAAGTTGGGTTGACTTTCGTTGACTAAGCAGGGTTAAGGAGGCCGCAATTTCGACTTTTCTGTAGGACCAAATCCGGCCAACTCTAGCCTGATTCTGGGTGAAGTTGCCGCCTCATTAAATTAACTCCCTCTGTCAATGTTCAGTAATTTTCAAATTCAGATGGTTATATATTAAAAACAAAAAAAATATATATAAAAAGAGGTGGTGGGTCACTACCCCCACCACCCCACACCTCACCATACGTACCATATACCAAACAACGATTAAGGTGAGGCCAGCGAGAGTTGAACCTGCCCCTCACCACCCCACACCTCACCATACATACCATATACTGAACAACGATTAAGGTGAGGCCAGCGGGAGTTGAACTCACCCGGCCATGTGAGCCGGCCCCCACCAGGTGACCTCATATGAAGTACCAACAGCCCAACAATAAACCTTAAATGCATAAAACAATGCACCCTCACACCAACCACATTTCATGCCAACTCAAACAATCGGTGGAGGTTAAGGGGCGGGCCAACCAAGGCGGACCCGATCCCCATCAACAATTCATGTGGCTGTAAGAAAAAAATATACATGCGGTTTTTGAAAAAAATATAATGTGTTAAAATGGGAGGGGCAGGGATTGATCACCTAACCCCTCCTCAACTAACTCCTACTTTTTACCACTACACCAAACCAAACCCACGTGGGAATATCCGCCCAGAATTTATATAAACCTCATTTGCACAGTGCATGGAGCAGATGGAGGAACCTGGAGTGGGCATGGAAATGAGGCAGAGTTAATTTTTAATTAATTTTTATGCAGGTGGAACCATGACTGAGCAAAATTTCCAGCAGGGTGAAATTTTTGCAGTGTCCAAATTGGACAAACTTTATGTCAATGTTACACCTCTCGGCGACACAAACTCGATGGCGTAGTCAGTTTCCTAATCTGAGCAGCCGATTTGCAAAGGAAACGAAGGAGGAAATCTTTGAGGAATCTAGGGGAATCTAAAAGATTCCTTAAGCCCCAGATTCTCACTTTCTCAGAATTCAGAAATTTGATAGTGGCTTTTGCACTATTCGATGCCACAAATCTGATGGTGTGTTTAGATCTTCCATTTTCTCATTTCATTTTTCGGGCACTTTTCTAAGTGGAGTGCAGGTGTCTGCATTCATGTACAAGCAACCATTTCCATGAGACTCGACGTCGCGAGATTGATGGTGCGACCAGCTTCAACAGTTTGACATCATTTTATTCAGACGGCCCCAAGATGTGAGGTATATGTAGTGCGTTCATGTACTTATTTTGTTGTGCATTGTGTTGCACAGATCCCTGTTTGATGTTTAATGTGGGATCCTATTTCTTACTTGTTTCATGATTCCTACTTGATGTGACGCGGAATCATCTGTGTGATGTATTTATTGGCATGATTCGTCATGTTTTATTTGAGATCCCTTTGTCGTTACTTTGATAGGATACTCATGTTGTCGTCATGTATGTTTGCGTTGAGATCCCTTTTATGCTATGTCGGCGAGATGATCATCATGCATGAGTTTATGTCATACTGATAGGAGTGTTGTTTGACTAAGAGTTCTGGTAGTGGAACATCTCTTGGAGCCACTCCTGCGTGAGGGAATTTTCCTTGTATGATAGCAACATCACCTCTTATGTACGTCATCACTATTGACAACACTTAATGTAGCAGCCTACACCATCTTGACACCGAGGCCCGGTGATGTAGTCCCTCCTGGACAAACTCCGTTATCAACGGCTTATGTTTTCATGTGCTGATGATTGTCATGTTCCTCTTCTTTATAGCACGCAGATGTATTCATTTATGTTCTTTTAACAAAGAAATTTAACACATCACGAAAGTAAAATGTCTTGGAAGGGTCCTTTGTCACACCCGAAACTTGATCAAGTGGTATCAGAGCGGTCTTTGCGTGGATGTGAATTGCAGCGTGAACAATGGAACGTGCAGCAACAGAGGATGAAAAAGCGATGTGCGAGACCATGCTCAAAATTTCCAAAAGGGGGAAATGATGTATGAAACTCTAGAGAAAGAGACAGAGGAAAAGGAGCGATTGCAGCTTCAATTGCAAGCCACAAAAGAGGCCCTGGAAGAACTGAAGCACAATAAATATAATATTCAAACAGAGAACATTGAATTGAAGATGCGTCTACATGAAGAGAAAGAGGAAAAACATACTTTGCTACGACAGCTGCAAGCAAAGTATGAGGCCTTGGAAAAGCTATAGCGTGACCCATGTGAGGTAAAAAGTAGTTCTCTGAATTCATGTATGTGTCCTAATGATGATTTTGTTGTTTTTGGAAATCATACCACAGGAATTGGCTCCAAACTGTTGAAGAGAATGGGGTATGAAGGAAGAGGCTTGGGCGTTAATGGCCAAGGCATTGTCAACCCCATCAAAGTAGAAGAATTACCCTATCAGATAGGACTTGGGTATGTTAGAAAGGAAGTTGGGGAATGCACCAAGACAGCTAGCGAACCACCGACAACAGATGATGAGAAGCCCTCATCAGTTATTTCCAAATCAACAGCTGAGGTAAAAGATGTTGATTTCCTTTTGGTTTCATCTTCACATAGTATGCTTTCTTTTGGAGATTTGGAGATCCCAATTACAGGGACAAACATGAGGCTCCTTACTAGGACGAAGCACGAGAAGGAAAAAGAACTTGGTGTTAATAACCAAGGCATAACTCAACCATTGGAGGTTCTACAGAGACCTCAATTTGCAGGCATGGGATACACCAAAGGAGAATGCTCGAAGGTGTCATATGATTCTGAGACATCGTCGAAATCGTGGAGGAAATAGAATGATGGGAATACATCCCCATCATCCCATGGCAATGCCCATTACACGGAAAGAGATGA
This sequence comes from Pinus taeda, assembly GCA_000404065.3. Classification (NCBI taxonomy): domain Eukaryota; kingdom Viridiplantae; phylum Streptophyta; class Pinopsida; order Pinales; family Pinaceae; genus Pinus; species Pinus taeda. The sequence continues at coordinate 272,900 of APFE030300694.1, read as the reverse complement.
GGCAACCTCTCATCGCCATACTTACACCAGAGGCAGAAAGGAAAGGTATAATCACTTTCGACATTAGAATGTTCATTTCGATTATAATCATGTTGTTAATGATGAGCGTAAAACATGGCATCGAAAAACATGTACCTTTTGTGGATTACATAACCATACATTTTCTAAGTGTTGGAAAAGAATGGCAGCACACAAAAGGATGAGGCGTGAAACATCCTCTCAACAACACGTAAAGAAACATGTTAAGTAGATCTGGAGGAAGAAAACCTATTGCAGTCATTGCAATAGAAGTGGCCATCAAAGAGCCACATGTTGGAGGCTCCATCCAGAGTAGTGCCTTAAAGACAAAGTGTCGGTGCATGAACCAAGAAAAGCAATTGTTCGAACATCGAATATGCCACAGAGAGGTGACCCATTCACATTGATAAGTGAAAAATGGTTTCTAGATATGTTAGTGTTTCATGGTTGTGCTTTTGTAAATCGTTTGTTGCATTTTAAAATGTAAAAGTGATGATGTGTTTCCATCACTTGTTAAGCAACAATGATGTCTGGTCTTATTTTGTGTTGCATGATAAACTGTGAAAGTGATGTCGTGTTTCCATCACTTGTCAAAGCAAAAATAGTGTTCCGCCTTATTGTTGTAAATCATGTGTTGCAGTGGTGATGTGTTTTCCATCACTTGTTGGAGCAACAATGATATGTTGGCCTTGTTTTCATATCTGGGGTATTGTTTCCATTTCGATGTAAACTTGACCACCGAGTATGTGTTATAAACTCGTGGCGAGTGTGGGATTCTTGGGTCATTAGTTGGTAATGTAAGATAAACATGTAATTTGCAAAACAATGTACTACAGGTCGCAGAGGTTGCAGGTGTCGGCTCAACACTTAAGGCTCTGAAGAACAAAGGTGAAGGAGATGGAAGCGAGACCTTTTTTAGGATGCTTGTGATGTAGACAAGGTACAGAGAAGTTGCAGATTATTTTTCAAGCTTTTGGAGGACCAAAATCTCCTCAATGGGGAGGATTGATCTAGGTGGCTCCAGACACAGACACAAGACAAAGAGGGCTTATGAAAGCTCAAAAATAAAATTATTTGGATTATGCTCGAACTAGGTTCATGTTAAATATCTCGTCGTCGTGATCATGGTGGTGTGAACGGTTCGTCAATCTAAGTCCGGATGACGAAGATAGAAGCAGTCAAAGTTGGGCTGACTTTTGCTGACTGGGCAGGCTTAAGGAGGCCGCAATTTTGACCATTCCGGCGGACGGAATCCGACCAACTCCAGCCAGATTCCAGGTGAAATTTTCGCCTCGTTAAATTGACTCCTTCGGTCAATGTTCGAGAATTTGCAAATTCACATGGTTATATATTAAAAACAAAAAAATATATATAAAAAGAGGTGGTGGGCCACCACCCCCACCACCCCACACCTCACCATATGTACCATATACCAAACAACGATTAGGTGAGGCCGGCGGGAGTTGAACCCACCCGGCCATGTGGGTCGGCCCCCACCTGGCGGCCTCATATGAAGCACCAACAGCCCAACAACAAACCTTAAATGCATAAAACAATGCGCCCTCACACCAACCATGTTTCATGCCAACTCAAACAACTGGTGAAGGTTAAGGGGCAGGCCACCCAAGGCGGACCCACCCCCATCAACCATTAATGTCGCTGTCAAAAAAAATATACATGCATTTTTTGAAAAACTATAATGTGTTAAAATGGGAGGGGCGAGGATTGACCACCCGACGCCTCCTCAAGTAACTCCTATTTTTTACCACTACACCAAACCAACCCATGTGGGAATATCCGCCTAGAATTTATATAAACCTCATTTGCACAGTGCGCGGGGTAGATGGAGGAACCAGAAGCGGACACGTAAAATGAGGCAGAGTTAATTTTTAATTAATTTTTATGCAGGGGGAACCATAACTGAGCAAAATTTAGAGGAGGGTGAAATTTTGGCAGTGTACAAATTGGACAAACTTATTGTCGATCTTACACCTCTCAGTGACACAAACCCGATGGCGCAGTCAGTTTCCTGATCTGAGCAGCCAATTTTTAGAGGAACCAGACGAGGGAATCTTTGAGGAGTCTAGGGGAATCTAAAAGATTCCTTGAGCCCCAGATTCTCACTTTCTCAGAATTCAGAAATTTGGCAGTCAATTTTACACTATTCAACGCCACAAATCTGACGGTGTGTTCATATTTTCCATTTGCTCATTTCATTTTTTGGCCACTTTTCTAAGTGGAGTGTAGGTGTCTGTGTTCATGTGCGAGCATCCATTTCCATGAGACTCAACGCCGCGAGATTGATGGTGTGACCAACTTCAGCAATTTGACATCATTTTCTTCAGATGGCCCCAAGATGTGAGGTATATGTAGTGTGTTCATGTACTTCTTTTGCTATGCATTGTTCTACATAGATCCCTGTTTGATGTTTGATGTGGGATCTTGTTTCTTACTTGTTTCATGATTCCTGCTTGATGTGACGTGGAATCATCTGTGTGATGTACTTGTTGGCATGATTCATCATGTTTTATTTGAGAGCCCTTTGTTGTTATGTTGATGGGATACTCAAGCCATCGTCATGTATGTTTGCATTGAGATCCCTTTTATGCTATGTCAGTGGGATGATCATCATGCATGAGTTTATGTCATACTGATAAGAGTCTTGTTTGACTGAGAGTTCTGGTAATGGAACCTCTCTTGGAGCCACTCTTGCGTGAGGGCATTTTCCTTGTATGATAGCGACATCACCTCTTATGTACATCATCGCTATTTATGGCACTTAATGCAGCGGCCTACACCATCTTGACACCGGGGCCCGGAGATGTACTCCCTCTTGGACGAATTCTGTTATCAACGGCTTATGTTTTCATGTGCTAATGATTGTCATGTTCCTATTCTTTACAACATGCAGATGTATTCATTTATGTTCTTTTCACAAAACAATTTAACACATCACGAAAGTAAAAGGTCTTGGAAGGGTCCTTTGTCACACTCGTACCTGGATCAGGCAACCCTTCCTTCCAGACTTGGTCCAAAATTCTAAAAAACAGTGTTTCACTTCCCATACGCTACTTTGACATGTGTTAAAAGCGTGTACATGCGGGTCAATATATACCTAACCCGCATATGTGTGTTAAAACAATAAAAATAAATAATCTCCTTAAATTCGGGCAGAGTTTACAAGTTTTACCTGTTACTCACCTACTACAGCACGTGGTCCAACTGTTTCCAAACTAAAAAAACTAATTTGGAGAAGTATAAATAAACCTCCATGGCAAGGCCTAAGGGGACAATAGATGAGATATTGATATTATAGTTGATTATATCCCTAATCGAGTCTGAAGAAATCCCTGTGCCTTCTGCATTCCCAAGTTATAGGAAACCTTTGTTTCCTCTTTTCAGATGTCCTTCATCCCTCTTATGACATCCTTCTGTGTATCGATGAAGGAAGATTGCTGAGGCTGGGATAGGACGGATCCAAAGGACGGTTCCGCTTAGAGCTAGAGGAAGACTCAAGTTGTAGTTTTCCACATTTCATTTAGCTTACATCAGTAAAGAAATGATGTTCTGTTCCTGATATTTATTGTGTTTATGCATTAATCCTTGTTATGATTTTCTTATAAATCTTATGTTAATGCTCAATTGCTCATTTTATTATATGATCTAACACATATATCATGAACATGCTTTCTATTACTATTGTTGTATATGTTTTTCTTGGATAATTTACAGGTTTTAAAGGCATCTTAAGAAGTAGAGGGTTTAGACCCTGCGGGATCGACCTTGAACATAGGACCTCTAGGTAATACCACTTCTTCCCAATTTAGTAGTTTAAGCATTTAGACTATTTGTCTGCACATTTCTTTATGTTGTATGCCCTCTGCTCTATTGGGTTTTTCAACCCAAGACCCTAGGGTGTTTCCACCCAACAAAATTGGCGACTCTGATGGGGAAAACATTTTTGTTTTTCCTAGTTTGGGTTGTTTTTTCTTGATTAGGGTTTGTTTTCTTGATTTCTTGTTTTTACAGTTTTAGTGACTTATTAGCTTCCCAAGCATCAAGTATGATATTTTGGATCAGGCCTTGATTTCTTGGTTTTCTTGATTGAGCTTTTTATATGCATTTTCTAGGGATACAGTAGTGTATACACGCTTGTTTCCTCAAATAGACTCGTGTATACGCGAGTTTCTTGTGTTTGAAACACGTATGCATGCCTCTGTGTCTTTACACAGTTGCGTATACCTAATTTTGAATTATTTTTCAAAATATTTTGCCCAATTAGGTCTATTTCCTGGTGAATTTTTCTATTTTCTGGTCATCCACTGTGAGTAGAACTTCGTTCTCTTACAAGTTTCCAATTTTGAATCTCCTTCTCAGTGAAAAAGCTAGTTGGCCTCGAATTTCTTTTGTAGTGAGTTTTCAGTTTGTATCTTGGGTTCAAGGCTTCTGTCAGAAGTTCTTGGTGGTTCTGGCTTTCTAGAACAAGAAATTAGTTTCAGTTCGTTTATAACCCAAATTTCAAATTGTTTTGCTTTCCTTTCCCTTTTGGTTGACCTATTTTTTTTCATGGTTTTTTAGTGTCTCCTTGGCAATCTTGAGAGTCTTTCTTGACATTTTATTGCATTGTTGAAGTCTTTTTACTGCTATTCAGATCAGTTTGTGCAAGTTTGTAGTCCTTTCTCATTTCAAGTTTCATCTTATCAATGAGTTGTATTACTTGTGAATTTTAGGGACTCTTTGTGTTTTTTTCTTGATCTTTGAAATTTAGTAGTCTTTTTGTGACCTCAAAAAAAAATCTTTGGGTTTTGAAAAGAAAAAGACAAAAACATAGCTTTTTCCTTTATTTTTCTTTTCAAGTTTTTGGTTTTTGGTTTCTTTTCTTTCTTTTTTTGGGAAATTGTGAACTTTTTCAATTTGTTTTTCTTGGTGTTGAGGGAAATTTGTTATTGAATTTTTTCCCTATTTATTGTCAAGTTGGCTTATTGATCTTATAAAGAAGCACATTTTCTTATCATATGAGTATTCATAGGATCTTGCATCATCATTTAAATTTTCATTAGGTTAGTTTGCATCATAAGCATTTTTAGTCTTTTTGTTAGATTTTGAGTGTGTGTGGAGTGTTTCTCAAAAAGAAAAGAAAAATAGTATTTTGCTTATATAATTTTTTCGTAGAACCAAGTAGAAATCCATTTTCATCGAAATAAAATAACTACATGCATATAGTTAAGTTTCTATTGATTTATTTTGTGTCGAAAACTTCATAAGTTTCACTCTCGTTATACCCTTGACTTAAAGAACAACGCTCTAAAATCAAGCGCTTTAATAAAAAGAACTAGAACTTTTTAATTTTCCATTAACAACACCAACAAGTTTAAGTTCTTTAGGGCCTTGGATTAGGTGAGTGGATAGTTAACAGTCCAAGGCCACTCAAACTATCAAACATAGAAGTTGAATAATGAGTGAAAACCAGTATCGTTAGAAAGACCGAGAAAGCTCCGTGACTGGGAGTCAAGCATGAGAGAGGGTGAAGATAAGGAAGAGAGATAATCCCTCTCCTACTTGTTAGATCCCACCTTGAGAATATTCCGCCCAAATTTTGATACAAACTGGTTCCCATAGTTTCCATTCTTAGGGATCACATAGGTGGCTATGGAGGGCAATCCCGTGGCACCTGAGCCAAACGTTGCATCACATTCATTAGTACTTCTGGAGGGTGCCCTTGCGAAGCTTGGGTGTTTGCACTAGAAAAGGATTTTGTCTAGAGGTCAGCGTAATTGTTTCTATTACCTTTGCTAGTAGGCTTGGGCCATCATTATCCCAGAATATTTTCGGAAGGTCCTTTATTTTTGCTTTCTTATATTCTGGTGTCTGGTCGTCATCGCCTGGAGCATAAATACTTGGAAGTAGTTGATTCACTGTATCTTTAGGGACTTTGTTAGGGAGTGCTCTTTGCTCCTAGTTGGCCTAGCTTTATAAAAAAAATTGTCTTTAATTAGTTCTCTTAAAAATAATTAAAAGTGGCTGACCAACCAGTTCGTCGGTCTAGGAGGCTTCGTGGGCTTTCATCTACGAGTGATAAGCCTTCTTCTAGAATGTGTAGGAGAAATTATACTGGTGATTTCCAATAAGTGGCAGCAGACACAACAGGGATTGATCCTCTGGTTGAAGTTATTGATTCATAGAATAAACCTAGTATAAGTAGAGAGTTGGAGAGGAATAATCCAGTCCTTTCTAGAGTTCTCTTCCAGTTAGAAGACATTATTGAGGTTGAAGAGCTTCCTGAGTATCCTTTGACTCCTAATTCTCCTCTTCCTCCTGATCATCCAGACATTTTATTATATGTCAGGACTCTGACCAACAGGCCTTCGAGCCTAGGTCTATTTCAATCCTTTCCTTCGATGACCACTGTTGGGAGCATGGCTTCCACCATGGGTGCTACTAGTATGAAAACTCCTTTATTAGTACAAGGAGGAGGAACGATTTTTATACCTTCCATTATTCCTAGCACTGCAATATTTGGTTCTACCTCCATTCCATCTTTGAGTGGGGACACCCAAGAATTTGCCTCTAGCACTGGTTTTATCCCCTTTGGAATGTCAACCAACGCAATTCCTTCGGTTCCATTAAGTTTTCCATCAGTTTCCTCCACGTCTATGACTTCCATGGAAAGTGGGTCAGATTCTTTTCAGGGTTTCCCTTTTGGGAGTGGTCATATACCACACTCTAACCCATCTTTAGGATCAATACCTTTTCCCTCCACGGGTCAAAGTTATAATCCTTTCCAAAGATGAACAAACCCTGTTGTTAGTGGACATGGATCCGAGAATCAATTCTCTTTCTGCCAACAGGGGAATATGTTGTATTCCTCTGTGAGTTCATTCCATATTTTTTCTCCCTGTGCTCATGCATGGAACCCTTACCAAGGGCTATCTACTCTGTTCAACACCTCTGTAGGGGATTTCACTGGATATGGAAATTTTTCGGCAGGAGTTGGACAAACTCTAGTTTTTTCTAGGCCACAAGGACCCCCTTATGGTTCAGGTTTCTCTACGAATTACTTCAGGCAACCTGGTGCCTTCACAAATCTAGGGTATTATTTTCATAATGTTGGGAAATCCGCTCATACTGGGTGGAATTCTCAGGGTCCTCCATGATTACCTTTCCTGGCAACGTTAAACTTTCCAGATCTATCTAAATTGACTAATGATCCGATCAGATATAACCCGACCTGGCCTCTGGTTCCAACCAAACTTCCATCGGATATACTTAAATTTGAAGGGAAGACTAGTGAAGGTCTAGGTGACCATATAACCACTTTCCACTTATGGTGTTCATCAAACTCTCTGATAGATGATTCAATCATGTTGAGATTATTCCAATGTACCCTAACAAGAAACATGACTAACTGGTACATTGAACTTCTAGGGGGCACCTTCACTTCATTCAGTGATTTGGCTACAATATTTTTAAACCATTTTCAGTTTCTTGTTCGTTATGATGCTGGAACTGAGCTATTAGCTAATTTCCATCAGGACCAAGCAACCCACATTTCAGATCATATCCAAGAATGGATGAGAAGGAAGAGGCTCATTAAAGCTTATATTCCACAATAATTCCTTCTTGAATGGTTTCTTAAATCCTTACAACTCAAGATCTCTAAGGATGTATCGCTCTCTGGTGTGTTCACTGAAGAATAGGCTATTTTTAGAGCCCAGCAGCAAGAACTTATATATTCTCAATTTAGGGTTCTTCGGAAAAAATTTCCTGATGCTCCTAGGTCTAACGTTGATTTACCCAAGCCAAATTTAGGTCCCCATGCCAACGATCTAGTCAGATCAATTGATGCTAACACGGCAACCTGCTAAATCAATTGTAGCAGTTGTCTTTACAAACTGCTTCTTCTATGCAGGCATCGCCATCAGTGCCTATGCCTTCTCAACCTTCATCTATAAATGTCGTTCAAACTTCTAACCGCAAAGGAAACAAACAATCTGATGGGAAGAAGAAAGGACGAGGTAGGAAAAAGAATCAGGATGGGAAGGGTAATGCAAACAAACCCAGAAATGATGTTGGAGGGGGTAAAAAAAAAGTTTAAGAAGAAAGTAATGTTTCCATGCAAGTTATGCAATGAAAATCATTTGACTCATCTTTGCCCTAAAATACAAGATGCTCAGCACTTATTAGTTCAGCAGGGGTCTTCTAGGTCCCAGGTTGTGCTAACTAACCCTTTTCCCCAAGGGCAACAGTTACTTGTTGGCGCGAACTCTAGTACCACTACCCCCATTGGGGGCAACCAATAAGGGTAAAATACATCAAATGTCTACATGATGATTTCACATATTGATGTTTCTACATGGTCACGTGATTATGGTGAATCAGAATCATCCAAGGCTAAGTATACTCCTGATGTTCTAGAGCCACCCCATATCAAGAGGCCCGTAGTTGAATCTATACCTCAAATGCCGAAAGGCTCCGCAAAACGCTCGACCATTAACCCTAATGCTAAGGCAGCCAAGAACTACTTTATTGTAGAAGAGTTGGCTCAAATTCCTTGTGCTATGTCAACATTAGAGGTACTCCAGTCGTGCCCAGCACAAAGGAGTGTGTTTCTCACTATGATCGGAGCAGTTGATCCAAAAAACTCTCTTATGCTTACATTTGATATGTCAAATATCAAGAAGAGATTCCCACATCATATGGCTTTTCAGATTAAGTCTACATATTGAAAGACAAATATCTTTCGAACTGTAGTTGATGAGGGAGCTTCCACATGTGTAACGTCCATATCATGTTGGAAGGCTATTGGATCGCCTCAGGTTGTTCCTTCACCAACTCTATTTACAGCATTTGATGGTCATTCTCATAGACCGCATGGGATTATTCCAGCCTTTCCTGTCTATGTTGGGGGCAAGGTTGTAAATATTGAAGTAGAGATAGTTGATGCAAATCTGGATTATAATCTCCTTTTAGGTAGAAATTGGATTTACGAGATGGATGCTATTGTTTCGTCGTTATTTTGCGTCCTTTGTTTTCCTCATGAAGGGAGAATTGTAAAGGTTGATCAGATGTATTATTCTTCAGGTGATTCCCATGCATCTTCTAAGTCTATTGTTCTGTTAGTGAACAATCCCAAGAAGCCTATTGAGAATTTAAGAGTTGGAATGTACTCTTCCTTAATCAGTACCTTTGATTTTCCTACTCCTATTGCTAGAATTAATATTATTTAATCCTCCAAGGCACCTTCTCTAAGAGAGTTCTTTAGAACTTGTTATTTTTCATATCCTTGGCCCTTACCCTCTTCTACTACACCATTAGATGAGGGGAAGGTAGGTGGAATGGCATGTCTTATGTCTGTAGCCGAAATTGCTTATCAGTATATTGTTGACACTGCAGACTCCAATCCTACTCCTTTTTCACCAGAGGAGCTGGATGGGGATGTGGCTTCAGCCTGGACTCTAGATTCCACTTCTGCTTTGGATTGCTTAGATACTATATTTCCATTTGAAGAAGCAATTACTGGCATTGAATGACCATGGAATGATTTGCATCATCGTTCGTATTTCCTCCCTCATTTGTGGGAAGTAGAATCAAGTTTGTCCAGTTCTTCGTCTACTAGTGATGTTCATGCAGTTTTAAAACCTTTGGCTCCAGCACAGTTTTCTGCCAAAGGTAACATCTATGTAATTTCACAGACTATTACAGTGAACATCTCTAGGAATCCCAACATTATTGAAAATGTCTTCATTGGAGTGTACTGTTCCCCTAAAGAAATTCAAACTTATACCGATCTCTTCAAAGAGTTTCAGGATTTGTTTGCTTGGTCTTATGAGGAAATTCCTGGGATAGATCCATATATAGTCCAGCATGATATCAAGACATACGAAAATGAAAAACCTATTCATCAGAAACTTCGACCAGTAAACCCTAGAAAAGCAACAGTTATCAATGTTGAGGTTGAGAAGTTTCTTAAGGCGGGTTTCATATACCCTGTTACTTTAACTGAGTGGGTCTCTAATCTAATCCCCGTAGAGAAAAAGCAAGGAACGATCCATGTATGCATTGACTTTAGGGACCCAAATAAGGATTGTCCTAAGGATAATTACCCCACACCCTTTATTGATCAGATTATTGATGAATGTGCGGGTAATGAAATTTTCTCGTTTATGGATAGATTTTCAGGGTATAATCAAATTACTCTCCATCCAGAAGATCAACATAAGACAACTTTTATTTATCCCGGGGGTATATTTGCGTATAAAAAGATGCCTTTTGGCCTCAAAAATTCTTGAGCTACTTTTCAGCAAGCCATGTCATATTCTTTTCACGATATCAAGCACATTATCGAAGCTCATTTGGACGATTTAGCTACTTGTTCTCAAAAGAAAATAGATCATCCTAAACATCTTCAATCGATTTTTGAACGATGTCGTTATTATTAAAAATCTGGTTGAATCCCAATAAGTGTGTTTTCACCATTACATCTAGTCAGTTGTTGGGATTCATCTTATCGACTGAGGGGATTCATGTAGATCCCTTCAAGGTTGAGGCAATACTTCAATTTCCTCCCCCATCCTTTATACGTCAACTTCAGAGTCTCCAAGGAAAATCAAATTTCTTGAGGAGATTTATAGCCAATCATGCCGAGATCACAAAAGGATTTATGAGATTTCTTAAGAAAGGGGTCCCATTTCTGTGGGATGATTTCACGCAACACTCTTTTGATGCTTTGAAAAAAGGATTAACCTCTGCTTCTTTGTTGAGTCCACCTGATTATAGAATAGACTTCCTTTTGTATCTCGTTGCAGCAGAATCAACTATTGGTATGGTTCTGGTTCAGGAAGATGATGCCTTATGTGAGAACGTAATCTACTATCTGAGTTGAGGCTTAGTAGGTCCCGAACTACGCTATTCTCCCATTGAGAAATTAGCTTTGGCAGTTGTTCATGATGTCCAACAACTTAGACATTATATTAGACTTCGAAAAAATTTTGGCTTAGCACTCGTCAATCCATTTCAGTTTATTATCAACAAGCGAGTGATTGGGGAAAAATATAATAGATGGATCGTCATTTTACAAGAATTCGATCTTGAATTCATGTCTGCTAAGTCTAAGAAATCTTTAGTATTTGCAGAGTTGATCTCAGAGTTTCCTTGTGAGGAAGAAATAGTTTATGAGGAAACTTTTCCTGATGAACATATGTTTCTTATTTCCTCGCAAGATCCTTGGTATGGGGATATTATTGTATATCTCCAGACTTCAAAGTTTCCACTCTCTTTTTCCAAGGATGAACGTAGAAAATTACATCACCTCGCTAAAAGCTATATTATTATAGGTGACACCTTATATCGTCACGGGGTTGATTCAATCCTTAGATGTTGTTTAACCTTAGATGAAGTTGATTTTGTGCTTAATGATTACCACAGTGGAGCTTATGGTGGTCATCTATTTGGGCTTACTGTAACCCAAAACAATTTGTGTGCAGGCTACTTTTGGCCTTTGATCTTAAAAGATTGTATTGAAGTGGTCAAGAGATGCCATCCTTGTCAGGTTTATACTCAGAAAATGCGCACACATCCTGCTCCGCTTTTCCCTGTGATCACTATCGGTCCTTTCAAAAAGTGGGGTATTTATTTTACTACTTGTAATCCACCTTTGTCAAGAAATCACAAGTATATCATCGTAGCCATAGACTACTTTACTAAGTGGGCTGAGGCTATGCCTACTTTCAAGAATGATGGTGAAACAATATCCTTGTTTCTCTTCAATCAAGTTATTTCCTGGTTCGGTATTAAAGAGGTTGTCACTGACCATGGAAATAATTTCCAAAATAAAATGATGTCTGAATTGGCTCTCAAGTTGGGTTTCCAACAGGAGCATTCATCTTCGTATTATCCCTAGGCCAATGGGCAGGTTGAAGCCACGAACAAATTCCTCAAAATCGTCCTACAAAGGACGATTAAAAAAGCTAGATCCAATTGGCACATCATGTTATAACCGGCACTTTGGGCATACCGAATGTCAGTTAAGACTACCACTGGTTTTACTCCCTTTCAGCTAGTTTATGGTTGGAATCCACTTTTCCTATGGAATGTGAAATTCCTTCCCTTAAACTAGTTGTTGAACTTCTTCCCAATACTTCTAGTATCGAAGAACACCTCATTCATTTGGAACATCTTGATGAGCAGCAACGAGATGTTGTCATAATCAACATAGCTCATAAAAAGAGGGTAAAAACTCAATACGATAAAGTTGTTCATCCTTGAAATCTTTTTGAAGGTGATCTTGTCCTGGTCTATGACCAAGACAAAGATTCCTTGGGGGAAGGAAAGTTTAAATCTATGTGGTATGTCCCTTCATTGTCAAGAAAGTTTTGAAAAAGGGAGCTTATGAGTTGATTGATTTCGAGGGAAACAAGTTGGCGAAGCCCAGAAATGGGCTCTATCTTAAGAAGTACTTTGCTTAGGCTTCGGCCTAGAATTTGCTTAATTGTATATATTGTATTTTTGTGCATATCTATCTATCAATTTTTAGTGATGTCGATATTTTTGATTAGCTTTGGCAAGCATTGATTGATGATTTAATATATCTAAGGTTCGTCGATGGCGCCAGTAGACACACCCGGAACCTTGCTTCCACGGCTTCGGTGATTTAAAATCCATCTGGCTAGTTGTGGTTTCAAGAGGCATATATATTGGTCCCGCTTCAAATAATATCGTTGAATATACTAATGTTATTAATTTACTATCTGAGGCAATATCTCTTGATATTTATTCATTAGTAGTTTATTTGGATTCACAACCGGTGGTATCTCAACTGAATAACATCTATCATGTGAGAGATCCTTATTTATATCGCCAATTTCTAAGAGTGCATTTATTACAAATATCATTTGTTTATATCACATTTGTTCATATTCCATGATCAAAAATTCATTAGAAGATTCTATCGCTAATCAAGCATTAGATTGGCATATAAATCATTCCTCACATTAAAACATAAAAAATAATCGAAGTATCATCTGTATATATATGATCATCATGATAAACCATCTATACATAGATAGAATTTTGTGTCCAAAATGATATACAAAATCGGGAGAAAATGTCCTACAAAATTAGGGCTTATGCCCATCATCATGTCTAATAAAAAAGGATCTGATCATCTATCTAGCGATCCTGCTCAAGATGAGCGGAAAGAAAGAAAACGATGGCATTTTCCACTTGTCGAGATAGCCACACCCAATCCCGTGGTACTCCCACCATGCGCCGTTGCATCTCCTCTGGTAGGTCCACTATAGCCACCATAGTACTTGGTGAGTTAACCTCACCAAGTTTCTCTGGACTACATGAAGGGTCCTCTCAGTCTCTGTTGTGGCTCCTTCGGCATCTCTTCCACGATGCCTCTATCGAGGAAGACCATCAGGTCTCACTCTTCCAACATTTGTGTCATGATCAACAATTTTGTAAGTGTTTTTGTCTCATCAAAAAGATTTTTTTTTTCATTTATACTTAAAATCCAAAAAAACTTATAATTCAAAAATTAAAAATCATTTGTACCTATGGTGCCCCATTCTACATCTGGTGGAAACACTAGATTTGGATCTCCTCTAAAATCCATTCCAGCATAAGGGTAGTCTTCGACTGCAATGACCTGTTGTTCCCACCAAAGGAAAAACTCGTCATCAAATGTAGTCCTGGGGACCTCACCGCCCCCTAGTCGTTTCATTAAGTTAGCCCACCTAACCATCCGTGGATCTTTTGGGTTGCTGATGGTGGATAATAACTTGGGAAAAAGCCCAGGTACTCTCTCAAAGAAGAAGGAACACAAGATGGTTTTGTATCCAAAGTTCTTTGTCTGACCCTTCTGGATAGAAGTAAGTTGTTTTTTCATATTGGCTAGTAGAGTTGTACACCAATTGAAGACTGTAGTGAGACAATCCACTGCAAGACTCATAGAAAAACGAGAGGCTTGATGTAGAGCAGTAAAACCATTTACCCTGGCTATGGTAAAAAGTAGGATTTTTAGTGATAGACTCTCTACATGCTTGATTGGAATCTGGGTTCCAATCTTCTCGGTGTTTCCAGGACAGTATATGCGTACATAGTATTGTACACTAAGACTACCTCTTGTCCTTCCTGTTGAGTGGACCCTTTCTCCCCTCTAGGAAAGACCTGTAATGAAATAGATATCCTCTATTTCAATCCTCAGGGGCATCTGATCAATCACAAAAGCATCTTCTTTTGCACTCCAGTAGTGGATTAACATCTCAAGAACCTGGTATTTGCCTTCATATTCAACATTTTGAAGAATTTTAACAATCTACATCCTCGTAAGGCATCTAATGCATTTTTATCCTCCATTACTTGATTATCAATTGCACTATGCTCTCTTTCATGCCAAGTAATCGACATCCTGCAAAAAATGATGTTTTCAATCATTAAAACCGTGTTTTTCAATTTTGAATTTGTGCACACACAGGTTCGTTATTAACATAATTGCGTATAGGGATTTCCTATACATGGTTCACATGCATTCAACCCGCATGTATGCAGAGTGAAATTTTTAAAAATAATTCCTCACAGTCAAATTTGTGACAAAACATCTAAAAATCATTAAAACTTGTTAAAAACTTAGTTAAAATGTTACCTAGAAGATTTGAAGCAGTTTGAATGGTTGAATTTGATGGAGGAAGCTTGCTTGGTTTTTTCTCCATAGCTCCTTCACCCAATTGCTCAAAACACACATGAGAAATTGTGAGTCAAAAAGTCCTTATATAAGTTGTAAAAAATTCTTTTTCTAAAGTTTATTTTTATTTTTGTGGACTTTTTGACCTTTTGGCTTGGAGTGTTGGAATGGGTTGTTTTTACAGGATACTTTGGATATTTTTTGAGAGATTTCTTCTGTTCCATGACTGCAGACCTGTCATGGAGGGTATCGTGTTCTTACTGGCATATAGGTTAGGGAATATCACTTTCCATTACATTTTGCATACTAACCTCCATACTACGATATTTTTGCCATAGGGTCGACCCCATCATGCCTTGGTTCTAAAATCGTTTTCACTCGTTGACTTATAAAATCATTATCTGATTATAGAGCCAACCTTTACATGGGCATCTTAGTTAGATCCTCGCTAGCATATGTTGCCCATGCTGCTATATTATGTAGGCTCGGGATTCCTCTTTAGTCCCGCCATGACTTCTGCGTTGAAGACTCATTCTCTTTCTTCTTCACTATTTTTCTGGATTTATACCTAGAGGCTCCTTTGTGTTCAGTTGTACTATTGCATTGTATGTTAACCATTTTTACCTTTTGGCCTTAAGTCGACTTTACTCGGACTCATGTTTAAGCCACCTTTTGACCATGTCTTCTGCAAAATCAACCTTGTAATCACTTAGCCTCTACAACTTGACACCCTTTTACCCGTGGAAAGAATAGTTCTTTGAGTGTCATTGACTAGTTTCGTCACCTTGCATTGAGCATAGGAATGTTCCCCTCCCAAAAACTAGTGCATATGTATTTAGACATTTGTTCTTTCCACTGTACTATAGCATTCTTTTATTCTTTTTCAGCTTCATGAATATGAAAAAGACAAAAAAGTTATATATCCCAAAAAGAGTGGGAACAAGACATTATTTCCATAATTGATGGCAACTAGAGTCAGTTGTGTCGCCCTTGAACAAAGCACTCAGAAAACAAGTCTTTCCTCCATTGGGATGGGCTTTAGTTTGACTTAGGAGAGCCTT
The DNA here is from genome assembly GCA_000404065.3 of Pinus taeda. Classification (NCBI taxonomy): domain Eukaryota; kingdom Viridiplantae; phylum Streptophyta; class Pinopsida; order Pinales; family Pinaceae; genus Pinus; species Pinus taeda. The sequence continues at coordinate 257,135 of APFE030300694.1, read as the reverse complement.
AACCTTGTTATTGAGTCAGTACTCCTCTGATTGGTTATCTCTTCCAATCATATGGAGAGTTTGCTTATGCCTCATGCATGACAAACTTATACAAAGTTATCATATGCTGCCATGTAGTCACATTTGAGTCGTGCTTTTGTTAAAGGGAAGTAAACCTAAGTTGGCCTTCCTGTGGTGTCTCTTGACCTATTTTTCAGTCGACCATCCCTGGTTGTCAGAGTCATGTTCGTTATCACATCATCTATTTGGTCCTTTGCTCATGCCGGTTTGAGAAGGTCTCCATTGACTTCTTGTTGGTGGGTCTTACTCTTATTGACTACGACAAATTGCTCTGAGAACAGATCTAGAGCCGCACTCTAGCCCTATTTTCATTATTGATAGGTCACCTTGTGCTCAACATTGATCAATATCATGGGTCTTTGACTGAGTGGTTTCCCTTATGTTTGACGTCAGCTTTCATTATCACACATTGGGATTCGTGCAGTACCTTGGTTCCCATTTGACCCTATTGGTGGATTCCTCGCCTCTATGTCATCTTTCATTATTGGTTGGGTCAGAGGGTTTCTATCCTGTGCTAACTACATCTTGTATACGTCATAAACGTGCTTTGGTTGGGTTACTACATCTTTATTCGTCTAATTCACTCCACATTATTGGCCTATGGGCTACACTCGTGCTGGATTAATGAAGGATGCCTTAATGCCTTCCTTCTAGCAGATCTTTTCCCATCAACTTCAACTCATTGCTCTGGGAACAAGATCTAGAGTCCATTTGGCAGTACCTTAGGGTTTGCAGTCATCAGTGGAAGACTCCTTCGCTATTGATAGTGGGAAAACATCATTGTCTCCTGATTGATAGATTCTTCCAAGTGTTCAACTACAACTCATCTATTCACACTTGTTATATTGTACTGGGTACCTTGACTCTCATCATCATTATCGATGACTAGTCTCATGTTTGTTAAAATATACATCAATGACCAGTGATCAAATGATTTCTCACGTGGTCGACTTCAAATCATTTATTCCCATTGTGTAGAAATGTACCATGACGGTCGGTAAAGGCCTTGGTTTTGCATCAGCATTTCTTGGGTCACTTGTCAGTTGCTCCTGTTTCTGCTAGTTGAAACTATCCACCTTATATTATGTTGCAATTCATTACAACGACATCTTATGTTTTGGCACTCGAGTTGCATGTAGTACCATTTGTTCCACCATTTGACTTGGTACCTTTTGGATCAGCTTTCTACTTCAGCATCATTTATCAGTTCTTTATATGTGATATTGAGACATGTACTTATATGGATTTGATCGGATGATCCACTATGTATTTTCAGTTCCTTCATACTTGTATGCATATTGGATCCATTTTTGTACTTGACATGTGGACATGTTTTATCATCTCTAAGCATAGGTATGCCCACCTCAGACAGTTGTTTCTTTCTAATCTCTTTCACTTTCTTGGCAGGTTGAATTCTTGTGAACTCCTCTCAGGTCTCGGCGTGATTCCTTCTATACACTTAATACATTTCGACCATCATGTACCCCTTCTGACCTCATATATTAAGGGGCATCTGTTATGGCACCATTTACCACTCTTGGTAGATTTGATGTTTTGGTTATGGCCTAGGGCAACCCTTCCTTCCAGACTTTCTCCAAAACTCTAAAAAATTGTGTTTTACTTCCCATATGCTACTTTTCCCTGTGTTAAAAGTGTGTACACGCAGGTCAGTATATACCCAACCCGTGTATGTGTATTAAAACACTAAAAAAAATAATCTCTTTAAATCTGGGCAGATTTTACGAGTTTTATTGTTACTCACCTACTATATCCCATGGACCAACTATTTCCCAACTGAAGAAACTAATTTGGATAAGTATAAATAAACCTCCATGGGAAGGCCTAAGGGGAGAAGAGATGAGATATTGATATTATAGTTTATTATATCCCTGATCGAGTCTGAAGAAATCCCTGTGCCTCCTGCACTCCCAAGTTATAGGAAACCTTTGTTTCCTCTTTTGAGATGTCATTCATCCCTCTTATGACATCCTTGTGTGTATCGATGGAGGAAGATTGCTAACGTCGGGGAAGGATGGATCCGGAGGAAGGTTCTGCTTGGATATGGAGGAAGACTTAGGTTGTAGTTTTCCACATTTCATTTAGCTCACATCAATAAAGAAATGATGTTATGTTCCCGATATTTATTGTGTTTATGCATTAATCCTTGTTATGATTTTCTTATAAATCTGATGTTAATGCTCGGTTGTCCATTTGCTTATATGATCTAACATATATATCATGAACATGCTTTCTATTACTACTGTTGTATATGCTTTGCTTGGATAAGTTACAAGTTTTAAAGGCATCAGAAGAAGCAAAGGGTTTGGACCCTGCGGGATTGACCTCGAACGTAGGACCTTAGGGTAATACCACTTCTTCCCAATTCAGTAGTTTAAGCATTTATACTATTTGTCTACACATTTTTTTCTGTTGTATTCCCTCTACTCTATTGGGGTTCTCAAACCAAGACCCTAGGGTGTTTCCACTGGCAATAGATGGTATGACCACAAGCTTAAGGCGCAAATACCCCAATATAATCAGTGCAATAGCTCAAAACAGGGATACACCTCTGTCATGAAATGAGGTAGTGACGACCTTTTCCTAAGCCACCGGGATCAAACTCTTAGTGATATCAGCACTGCAAAACCCATTATCGATTGGACATCCCATAGATCACCATGCAGATTCATCAGGCTTGGTTGAGCAGATTGACACATGCTACTAAAAAAACCCTAGCTACCACAGAGCCATCCTCAAGGACTTGAGTGTTTTTTAATATTCGGTTTTTTATGGTAGGGATTTAACCTCCATTAAAGTATACACAAATCAATGGCTGAGATTGATATTCAAAGTAGTTATATTATTTTTTTCATTTTAATTAAATTGATTAATTAAATAAAAATTTCATGCAAACAAGTGTTATATGAGATAAGTTATGGTCTTTTGGGAACATGGTATTCATAAGCCATAGTATTGGCCCATGGTATTGTAGAAAATCCTATTTACATATTAAGAAACTCCATGGTAAAGTGGAGGTAAATATTCAAGATTAAAATTCTTGTTCCGTGATTTTTTGAATGTACATATGTTTAACTTATATATTAAATATTTTTATAATTAGTAGTAGAATAATAATAATAATAATAATAAAGTTATAGTTTAGTTTTTTTTCCTACAGGACAATTCAATAGGTGATGGTCATGTTATGAAGTATTATGTAAACCATGAGTTTCAAACTTCAAATACCCGAGCCAACCAAAAAATAAGAATTTATAATTTAGTTTTTATGATTTTTAGCAATGTGATACATATCATGAAGTGTTGCTTATTATGAATTGATGCATATGGATATTTACCAACCATTTAATTTATATGGATATGCTAGTTACACCAATCGGTGTGTCTATTTTATAATAACGCTTCCACATTTTTAATTTAATTATCAATAATTATTAGGTGGATGGTATGGATTTAGCCTCCATGGAATATTTTAGAATATTCTTAGTAGTATACACAAATAAAAGGTTGATTGTTTTTAATAAAATTTGTATTACCTCAAAATTTCAAAATAAATTATCAAAAGCATCATAGTTCATCCAATTCTTATAATATTTGATCTCAATCTGCCTTGAGGGAAACTATATCTTTTGATCATTATTTGAAGATCAAGTCTATCCAAAATCAACAACATATGTTTATAAAAACCAAAACTACCATCTACTGAACTACAGATAGAAGAAAAATGATTGTTACAAGCCATAACATTATATCAAGAGTCTAAAGAGGTCACTGGAGTTGGGTCCTACGCATTGGTACCTGTAGGAGCTAGAGGCTTAAGTTCACATTGAAAGTGTCTATTCAGGTGGGTTAGTCGGGCATCCATACTCACCAAGCAAGAATGATGACATCACTACACCTATTTAATTTCATTCAAGGAAGAGATTATATCATTAGGTTCCTCGTGCTTCTCTTTCAAATCCCTGCCTAGAAGGATTTTCATCTACCCATGGAGGGTGATGGAATTTAGGTACTAGATTTTTCTTCCCCTAGTATTACTAGGGTCGAGAACCTAATGGGATACATCCTCTAGGATTTCAAAGTTGGAATAATCTTAACAGTCATTGGTGGTGAGGGTCTTAAGCTGGTGAATCTCTTTGCAAATTTTAAGAGTGGCAGATTGAAAGATAGTAGCAACTTCCTAGGTGTAATCTTAGACATGTAGCTTTCCCTAGGGTCCTCAGCCACCACCTCCCCGATGGCTACACATACATTGTCAGGGCTTAATGAACCAAGAAATATAGAACCATTCTAGAAAACTATACTACAACATCTAAGCAATGATAGGAATGAGGATGAGAAAGCCAAAATGAAAGAAAATCCAAGAGCTATTAATGTTAGTCGACTTCTTGTGTAATATTTAACAAGAAATATTTTCCTATGATGGTTCTAGTAGGCTTAAAAAAAGTGGGAGTTAAAACCCTAGAAGCTATAATAATGATTATGCTTGAATAACATATCTGCATAATTAAAAGAACAAAATAGAAAATGTGTAGCCAAAAATAGAATATAAAAACATAACAAAAATACTACACTTCCGTACCCAATTAACAAGATTTTATTAATGAATATCAATCACTTGTGGAGAAGTTACACGAATGTGCCTCGCAATATCCTCCTCCTTTGGAGGGTTCTTTGTATCTCCTTTTCATGGTTGTAGTGGGTCCTTCTTTCAAATTTATGCAAAAAGAAAAGTGGTTTATGATGATATTCTAATGGAGAGCACTCGAATGAAACAGAAGCAAAGTCTTGATGACGTTAACGGTCATGGAAAATTGAGTGGAGAAAACCTCTCTATTTATAATAAAATACTAGATTAAATTTGATGTGGTCAAATAATAAAATATTTGTTGGACCAAATCCAGATCCAACCACTTTTGGTATTTTATTATTATTTGTGAGAGGAAAAGGTCAAAGAAATGGTTAATAACCTTTATTGTTATGAAACCAGCTCAAAAAAAGATAGAAAAGATAGATCAACGACTTAAAAATCAGCCTCTTCGTGGGGGAAACCTCCTTTACATTACACAAATCAACAATTCTTGGATGATACAAATTGACAAGACCTCCTTTCTATATATAGGAGTCTAAGGGGTCATAATATAATTAGAGCTGACATAACAATAATAATGTAAGGTCACAACAATAACAATAATGGGCTTCTATGGGGCATAATAATAACAATATGGGGACTACATCGGCACAACAATATAATAAGGGGGTTGTACTAATAACAATAAGGGATTACACTAGTAGTATAGGGACCTAACATGACCCTCTCCTTCAAAAATTGTTGTCCTCAACACTTGAGTAGTTCTGGATGCTTCTGTATAAAATTCTCGTCCTCCCATGTAGAATCTTCAACGAGTAAGTTCTTCCACTTGACGAGATATTTTGAAATTGATCGATTTTGTAGATGTCGAGTTCTTGTTTCTTTGATTTCTTCAGGTTCCAATATGATATATCCTTCCTCGTCAAGTTCTAACAATATTGTTTGAATTGGGAGCTTGTCACCTATAACCTTCTTTAAGCATGAAACATGGAAAAATAGGGGCACTCGAGAAGATGCAGGAAGCTCCAATTTGTATGCCATAGTACCAATATTTTGCAGCAGCTTGTAAGGACCATATTAATTTGGTGATAATTTATTATCCTTCTTATTTTGCTTGAGGGAAATTTGTTTGTATAGTTGTATTTGTAAAAATACCCAGTTGCCTATATCAAAACTTCTTTCACTGTGATGTTGATCTTCCTGTTGTTTCATTCGATTCTATGTGAAAGTGAGGTTATCTTTTTTCTCCTTGATATGTCCTTCTATCTTGAGAGTTTGAGGAGTGGTAATTCCTTCCAATGCATAACAATATATGGTTAGATTCATTTCTTCTTTCTCTGGGGTTGGTTCCTACTATATATCCTCTTCTTTTGATGTTTCTTGATCCTTTTCTTCCTCCTCTTCACAATCATTGTAAAATAATTTCTTGTCAGCACACTTATGACCTTTAGTGTATTTGATATCGCAACTATAACAAAGGTAATTTTCTCCTTTTTCTTCCAATTATTGTGGTGTCAACCTTGTAGGTTGTGGAAGGCTAGGAGCAACAACACTTCCATCTTTATAATTGTGAGTGGTAGGATTTCTTGTTTCCATAATTTTGCTTTCAATTTTTCTTTCCAGCTTGAATGCCTTCTCCAATCAATCAGGTTCCCAAACGTGAACCTCATGTTAAATTTTATCCTTTAAAGTCCCTATGAAGAATTCAATCCTCTGCGTCTCTGGAATATCATTTACCCTTATCTTCAATTTTTGGAAGTCCTCAATTTGCTTTGCCATTGAACCCTTTTGTTTGAGATTTATCAATTGGCTAAAGAAGGTGTTGCTCTTTGTATCCTCATAATGTGCTATCATTTCCTCTGTGAAAATTGACCAAGTGACAAGTGGTTTACGAGAACAAAGCCCTTTATACCATAAAAATTGATTCGGATCTAAATATGCGGTTGCAATACGTACCTTTTGTAACAGTTGCACATTATGTACATCAAAATATTTCACCATCTGTAGTATCCATGTTATGGGATACTTGTCATCAAACTTCCTCATATTGATCTTTGGAATATGGTGGGTCTTCAATCCAATGTTAGATTCTATGAAATCATGATTACCATTTACTTTTTTCTCATCATGAGTTCCTCTACTACCTTTTCGTCATTAGGAGGCCTTTCTTATAGCATCTTTGTCCCACCTTCCTTCAAACCTTCCATGTATTTCTTCAAATCATCCATGCCTTTCTTCAAATATGCTTCCATACTATTGATAATAGCTTCCATGGCACATATAAAACTATTTATCTTAGCTTCGATCACATTCTTCAAATAATCCATCCAATTTTGCTTACTAGGTGTTTCTATTTTCTTGATTCCAGTCATTATTTTTGTTTCTTTTAGGAGCTCAATATTTAAACGACTGTAAATCTGTAATTTCAGGTCTTCAAGTTCTGAAATTTTGCCCTGTAGTATCCCTCTGAGTCCTCTTTCTAACCCCACTATTCTAATCAATATTGGATTCTTCACTGAAAAGTTATGCCAAATATCCTATGATGACCTGATTATATACTAGTTCAGTGTACGACCTGCCACATGTCATTGTTTTGACCTTCGGACTTGAAAAAAAATACACAGAAAAGTATTGTATGTCCTATTTCTATAACTTCTTATGAAGTTTCAATCTGGTTCTCAAAGAGAAAGTTATGATGATGTTCCTAAGGTCACCTTTTTGGAATGTAATTTGGGAGTTTGCAAAAACCCTAAATATCTTGGATCGTATCTCTGAAAATATAGAGAAACAAGTTCTAAAATTCGGGCCCGAGCTTTAGCAATATTTTGGCTCAAATGGGTTTTAATTCAGAGTCTGAACCTTCTTAGAAAAAACTTATAGTGAAAATTCCACAATGACCTGTTTGAGATGGAATTCTGGAGCTTGCAAAAAGCCTAACTTCCTTAGATCATATCTCCGAAAATATAGTGAGACAAGATCTAAAATTCAAACCCAAGGTTCACAACGATGTCATCTCAAATGGTTTTTTTTTTAGCTTCTGAAAATTTGTAGAGAAAAAGTTATAGTGAAAATGTCACGATGACCTGTTTGGAGCAGCAAAACCCTAGAATCCAAAGCTCTGATACCAAATGTTAGGAAACCAACTCAGAAAAAGATAGAAAAGATAAATCAACAACTTAAAAATCAGCCTATTTGAGGGGGCATCCTCCTTTGCATTACACAAATGAACAATTCTTAGATGATACAAATGACAAGACCTCCTTTCTATATATAAGAGTCCAAGGGGTCATAATATAATCAGAGCCGACATAACAATAATAATGTAAGGGCACAACAATAACAATAGTGGGATTCTATGGGGCACAATAATAACAATATGGGGACTACATGGGCACAAAAATATAATAAGGGGGTAGCACTAATAACAATAAGGGGTTACACTTGTAGTATAGGGACTTAACATTTATTTAGATAACTAACTCAAAAATAATGATTAATTGATTTAAATTAATAAAAATGGGTAAAATAAATAAGAAATAATTAATAAACAAATAGGTATATTAAAGTACTTGTTGGTGAAATAGTCAAATAAGTTAGAAATACTTATTAAATAATGATTTACTAAATTATTCCTATGATAATGTTTAAAGGATTAAGGAATAATCAATAAATAAACTATTTATTGAATTATTCCTATGGAAACAAAATATATAAGTGAAAATGTTTTTAATTATTTTCATTTTAATGGGTAAAAATGTGAGAATAACATAAAATTAATGAAATTATGGGTTATTCTCATGTGGGTAAATTAGTTAATGGAAACAACTTAGGAAAAGTGGTTCCTTAGATTATTTCCTTAGGTGAAAGTGGGTTTTAATATGTAAAAACCCATATTACATGCCATATTTTGATCCACCTGGTGAATTATGGCTAGGGGATCACTTTTTATGTGACGGTTTTGGGCAAACCAGGCCAACATATAATGGAGACCAAAAAATCAAATAGGCGGGTAGAAAACTTTGGGCAAGGTCTCACACTAACGAAGAGACACCAGAAGTAGGCTATAATGTAAACCCTTAGAAAATACAACAAATCCACCTAACTGGAACCAAAGAGACACAGAACCAGAAAATAAAAGAACTGAGCCATATGGGAAAGAGTACCCTTATGAATCCATCCAACCATGCCTGGACCATAAAATTTGCTTGCATTGAGGGCAGGATGGCACCAGCTGCAGTTGTAACCTCTAACTCCAATGAAATCCGTGCAATCTTATAGCATGTCACCGTAGCACATATAGAGCCAATCATTAATCCCAATACTCAACTGCCCCTATGAGTACCAGGTCCCTCTAGATGCTTAATCCAAATTGGGTTGCATGCAGGCATAGTTCACCTTGGCCCCATTGCCAGAGGCAAGCGGCCTCACCTTAGGAAGAGACAGTGAATTAAGCCATGGTTCTACAAACTTATCTCCACATACATACCCACCATTTCCAAATATCCAAGAGAATAGCCCCACATGCCATAGGGAAGGATCCCAAGCACACCATAAAAGACAAAGAGCATAGTCTCTCCTCACAGAGCAATTGAATAGACAAAGGCTTGTCATGGTAATGAATTAGGAAGGAGTGTTTCACATGTGTAGTGCATGGGGAAGGTTGGCCATGCCACCCCCTCCCCCCACCCCGTCATAAATGTCGTGGGAGGCTACAGGGTAGTAGACTTGCCCCCTAACCTCCAACATCACTTTGCCAAACACCCCTTTCAGGGGAAATCAAAGGATGAGATTTATTTCCAAAGTAGTTATGCCTTTTTTTGCCCCTTTAATTAAATTTGTAAATAAAAAATATCATATGAACAAGTTTCATATGAAATGAGTTATGGTTTTTTGGGCATGTGGTATTTATGAGCCATGGTAATGTAATAAAGCCTATTTATAGATTAAGAATCTCCATGATAAATAGGGGATGAATCTTCATGATTATGAATCTTTTTACATGTTATTTTTAAATGCATATATGTTTAACTTATATGTTAATTATTTTTTATTATTAATATTAATAATTACTTTAAATAAAGTTATAATCTAGTTAATTCTTATGATTTTTTAAGTTTTGGCAACTTGAAATGTATGATGAAGTAAATGTTTCAATGCTTATCATGGATTGGTGTCTATTGACATTTACAAACCATTTAATTTATATGGTTGCACTATTTATTAGGTGGATGATAAGTATCTAACCTAGAATATTCTAGGATATTCTTAGTAGTGTTCACATATCAAACATTGAGGTTTATCTCCAAAGTAGTTATGCCCTTTTTTTTAATTAAATTGATTAATTAAAAAAAATGTCATATGAAGCAAGTTATGGCTTTTTGAGTAATTGATATTGATAAGCCATGATATTGTAACAAATATTATTTACATATTAATAATTGGTATGGTAAAGTGGAGAAAATTCTCCATAGATAAGAATCGTGTTCCATATTTCTACAAATGTATATTTTTTTTCCTAGAAAAAAATATGGTAATTTCATTAATTAGTGATAAAATTACATGACTAGGTGCAATAAAGGTGCACAAGTATGGACTGTGAAGTCCCTTTTAGATCAAAATAAATAAATAAAATAGATGTATTGAATAGACATGGATACAAAAACTAAGAAAGCTCCATCAACATTGATAGTCAAAAAGAAAATATATCAGCAATTATCTGAAAATGATAAATTATCTGTCCGAAAATCATATACAACCAATGTATTCTCGTAGTATTATAATATTCATAAAAAATTTAGTCTAGACATTGGAAGAGATATGTCTATGGGGAGTGAGGATGCTCGTTATGGCGACCTCTTTTGTTTCTTTGAGTTACCACCATCCTTTGTCCATGTCTAGGCCCAACTTGGAGAGGCAAACTATGGTTTGATTTTGATTCTTGTAAACATGAACAAAATAGATAGAAGTGAAAGAAGAAGTGAAAAGATAAACTACTTGAAAAACATGGAATAGTTGATGGTGCCTCAACCGATAAATGCCCTTCATCCAATTGATAATAAGAAGAGAGTTACCATAAATATGAGTTTTAGAGATGTGTTGCTCGTCTGCCAGATTAAGAAGTAGAAAGAGGCAAAGAAGTTCAACATAGTTGTTTGTGGCTTCACCAATTATGGCAAAAAAAGTGAGGAAATTATCTTCTATAAAAAAGAGAATACCCCTTGCATGAACCTTTTGGTAGATCCTTAAGATGCACCATCAAAAAAGGCATGGGAGAAGTCCATGTTGATAAGGATATACTAATGATCAGGAGGAGGGCGAGAGGAATCTAGTGGCTGCGCAAAAGAAAAAAATACAAGATTGTTGAATACAATTCTGAGAGAAGAGGGGGGATTGTTTACAAATATTGCATGGTTTCATTCCAACCAAATACTCCAGGAAATGATTTACAGGAGAAATTTGTGAGAATTGTGACTAAAATATCATCTAGACCAATTTCTGAGTACATCCTCCATGGATAAGCCAACCCAATTTACATGACACCTTGATAGTTGCTTTACCTCAGACCAAAGTTCTTGGTAGAATGTGTAAGAGATGAAGATGACAAACTATTTATATTTCTAAACCATAGACGTAACATTTTTTGGGCCCATGGAAGCATCACTTTTGGAGATTGTCCCATGTGGGAGCTTTATTTATGAGAAGGAGCCATATGAAGAGTCTAGTATTTGGGGGACCCTTTGCTTTCTAAACCTTTGGGCCCCACTATGGAGGAGGATCGATCAATTGTTGAGAAGAGAGGAAAATGTAGCCTTCCTTAGGAGTACAAGGGAGTCTTTCTCACCATAGAGATAGATAAAAGATGCATTGAAGTTGTTTGTGTATTGGTTCCAAAGGATGTTGTGTTCTTCTGAAAGCTTTAAATCTTTGCTAGTTTTCCAAATGGTGGGGCCAAGAGGGACTATGTTCCTGGAAACTTGATTTAGATAGAAGATGTTTTAATCATTTAGGACTTGAATAAGATTGTTAAGGAACATATGATTGGATTTGAATCTAATCCAAGGACCCTTTCTTATTAAAATGAGCAATCCATCCCCACTATTCCAATAGAGTCCCTTGGCAATAGTCTTGAAGTCTAGTGAGATGTATTTCGAGAAAATAGAGCCACCTTTATGTGCCTTGGGGCTACAAATCCAATCAAAAATTGTAGAGGAAACTAGATATTTGATTTGAGTTATGTGTGCCTATAGACCTTCTCCCTTTATGAATCTCCAAGTACCTTTTGCAACCAAGGTGATGTAAATAGAAAGTGATTTTTTATTCCAAAATATACCCAACCACTTTGGCACTGAAATGGATTTCCAAGAGGATAGTACCAACTGATGATTTTCACTCTTCCCTGACTAGAGGAAGTGGTTGGAAATTTGTTTGATTTTGTTGAGGTCCTTTTGGAATCTAGGTCATGATAAAGTAGTAAACAAGAATAGCCTCAATGACAAATTTATGCAGAACGAGCTTGACATCTTTGAATATCCATCTATTGCACTAAGTATGGATATGTTTCTCAATTTTTGTAATGAGTCAGGTCCAATCCTTTTTGTAGTAGTTATTTGGTTTCAAAAAAAAGCCAAGATATTTAAACCCAAAATTCATATTAGATGGCTAGATGTGAAGCTTAGTGGAGAAGTTTGTTTTAGCCTAATTGATTCCCCAGAAATAGAAAGCATATTTACCCCTATTTATGAGCATTCCTATATCCTAAAAAAAGTTGAGAGGAGATTGGAGAGAGTATTTACGTTCTGAAAGGTTCCCTCATTGAGAATTATAATGTCATCGATGAAGAGCATATGTGAGAGGAAGGAACTTGATCCCACATGGGCTTCAGTGATGGTCTCACTACGATTTTCTTATGAAATGATTCAGCTGAGTCCTTCCACAACCAAGAGAAAGAGTAAAGTCAAGAGTGGAAATACCTAACGCAAACCTCTTTCGGAATGGAAAAAATGAGAGGTAGAACCATTTATGAATATAGTAAAAGAGGTTGACTTAATACAATTGATGATTCAAGAGATCAAAAAGGGGGGAAAACCCAAGTGAATGAGAAAAACACAAGTATAGAGCCAGATGACTCTATCAAAAGATTTGGAGAGGTTAATCTTATAGACAATGGCCTTGAGCTTCTTGGAGTGGATGGTATGAAGGATTTCTTGTGCTAGATCGATGGCATCATGCATGAGGCATTTATTTAAAAAGAAAAATTGTTCTTAGGAAATATGGGAAGATAGGATTGATTTGAGCCGAATGGCTATGGATTTTGCAATGATCTTGTAGATGGTATTACAAATAAAAATATGATGAAAGATCTCAAAAGAGATAGGATTGTTAAATTTGGGGATAAGGGCCAAGAAAGTGGAATTGAATGGTCCTAGAATCTTCTCAGTCATACTTGAGTATTCCACCACCCTCAAGAGGTCGTCTCTGATGAATTCAAAGCATTATTTATGTAATTTGATGGGAATACCATCAAACCCTGGGCTTTTATCACTTTGAAAAGACTTGATAACACATTCTAATTCATCCTTAGAGAATTCCTCCACTAACTACTCATTTTTCTCTAGCGAGATAAAACCAAGGAAAATTAGGTTCATTTGGATGATAAAATCAGTGGTAGCTCTCTAGCTTTCCTTGTATAGGGAGAAAAAATTATTTATGCCAACAAATATGATGTCCTGGAAAGATGAAGCTTTAGTTCCCTACACATATTTTATGGTCCATGTTGTCTCTTTGAAGACAATTCTTGGCTGGACAACAATGCCATAGCATCTAAATGAGGATTTTATTAGAAATGGATGATTAATGACCCAAACCATTTTCACGTCATAACCAAGAAACTTAAAAATCTCTCAGTTTTTTGATCCCAATCTTAACTGCATACAATCCTTTAAATGCTTGTGATAGATAAAAGAAGAAAATATTTGATAACTAAATATCCTTCCTGAATACTTGAATTATCCAATATAGTAAAGGCATATAGAATTCTTTTTTTTAGAGGTGGTTCACGGGTAGTGCTACATCCACACAAAATATGGGTAGATCAACCCCGAAGGAAATCCTTTAAAGCCCTTCGGCTGACTAGCATTGCCTAATCCCTAGGGCATCAAGGAGAATGGACCCTGTGACCTCCTGATTGGCGAGGTACTTAACAATGGGGACTTGACCAGTTGAGCCAACCCTTGGGGCTTCGTATAGAAAGATTTATATAGATAATATATAATATATATATATATATATAATATATTATATATATATATATATATATATTATATATATATATATATATATTTAAGATATGACAAAAGGAAACAATCTATTGATCCAGAGGTACTAATTTAAACAAACTGTTCTATTATCTATTCTCAGTAATGATAATAACTTCGTGATGGGATATCAGCGAGGTCAACACTCAACCTAGCCTTACCCAGTGTTTTTGTTTTATCTCAAATATATGAAGAATGACAAAAATGATTACACAGGAAAACTCACATGAACACAAATGCTACTAAAAATTGAAGCCAAAAGCCTTTGATTATCTTCAAATTTTCCAAAATACAACAATGTCTCTTGGGTTTTTCAAAGTATCAACCCTTCTTACTTCGAATTACAAAGTATATACAGAGTTTTCCTCAAAATTTCTAACTTATTACAATTTTTTCATGAGAAAATAAATACTTATCCAAAAAGATTTGGATATTTATAGAAAAATTACTTAAAAAGGAAATCTTTGATTAGTTAAGTGGAAACTGCACATTAATCAAAGATCGAGTCTTCAACTGCTTGCTTTAAAATCTACTTTTGTTGATCGTGTTCTTGATTATTTTGCACTTTCCTGAAATTCTGCCTCAAAATATACTTATTGTTCAACTGATAAGTTCAACGAACTTATCCCGTTGATCATCATCTGGGAATGAAAATTCTATTACCTTTTTTGTAGGCCTATCTACCTCAGTATATTTTTCAAAAGTGGGTTTGCTAATAAAAAGATGTTGAATTTCATGTGAAATAAATAAATCTTCTATAACTTGAAGAAAACTTTTACTACTAATAATTCCTTTAACTTTGGCAAATTTTAATTTTTTTGCTACTATATCATATAGCCTTTGTTGATAATTTTCTTGTTGGATTAACTGGCCATGAGAATCCCTCAATGATGGGAATACTTTCTATTGAAGAACAAAGAACCTTTTATGAATCTTCCCTATCTGAATGTGTAAATTTTGGCATTTGTTCTCCAACTGTAGCATCAAATTCCTTTTAGCCAACACCTTCCTTACTACAAGGACTACATCTATCCTATCTTCAATCCCCATGTCTTCTAGTTCCTCCTTAGTTTTTGAATTTAAGACCTTGATGATTATAGTTGCTTCTCCAGGTTTATGATCAAGTTCTTCTTTGATCTCTTCAATGGTTGCTTTTTCTTTTTTCACCAGTTGTTCTTGTTCAAAAATAATTTCTATAGATGTCCAAAAATCTAAAATAGTTTAATTAACGTCTATCTAGATTTTCTCCTTGGCTTCTAACAAATTTTGGGCACTAATTGATTCATCCTTATATTTTTCAAGTTGTTTGACAAGTTTAAAATTCTTTTGTATCTCTGAAATGTATGCATTATTTTCTTTAATTTTATTTTCTTCTACCCTTTTCAATGATTCTTTCAACCTTTCAATTTTAATATTTCTCAATGAGAGATCACCCATTGCTTTAGATAACTTCTTTGTTGAATATTTCCTGGTTAATCATGTTTCCACTGTTGAAGTCCATGCACTAATATTTTTCTCCCTTTCCTTTAACATATTTTCCATCTCTATCTCCATTTTATGTATTTGTAGACTCTATTCTCCAATAATATGTACATGTCCTCTTTTTCTTTCTCAATTTCTCCTGCTTCTTGTGCTTGCGGATGTTATGTTGTTGCCAGCTTTAGTTTTCTTCTCGGGGCCTAGATGTCAGCATTTTTGTTTTCATAATCTCATGAATAGCATCAACATCATTAGGATTTATTCCTACTTTAATAATCAAATCTTATAAATAATTTGTTCTTGTATATTTGGCCAATGATGACATCCTTCCCAATTTTAGTTGAGAGTGCATGTTGTTTAAGGAATCATGTAACTTTGAAACAACCAGGGTAGAATTTGTCAAAGAAGAAAATATCATTTCACCCATTTGTTTATGTATATCTATCTGATCTATAGGGTGAATTTGTTTTGTATCAAATGAAAACATATATGTTTTATAATCTTGTGCATTCTTTGGGACTTGAACTTTTGGATCAAGAAATGCCATCTAAAATTGTCCTCTTTCAATATCTAGTGTTGAAAATAACTTGTTCTGAGCAGAAGAAGTTTGTTTCTAGAACTAAGAATAAGTGGCACACTTTAGGAGTTCATTCTTTGTCTTCGTTTCTCTAAACTTAGCAAAAATATTTTGATCACTGGAAGAAGGAGAATCAGATGATGTTTCTTAAATATGCCGCAAAGTAAAAACTGGTTCGCTTGAATGCATAACTATAGTTGAAATCTTTGTGTTTCTACCTTCATATGATTCTTCTTTTGTTTCTCTGGTTTTCCTTCTTTTGAAAACTATGAATTATGTCGACTCTCCTGAAATATTCAGAGAAATATTTTCACTCGTTATTTTAAATTCTTTTTCCTTTGGTGTAAGTGCTTCTAATGTTGTCTGACTGAATGCCCACTCTTCAATTTCTCGTAGAGTATTTTCTTCCCATATTTCCTGATTAGCATATGGTTCAATTTTTTGTTTTGAAATATGTATATAAGGAGAAGACTTTTTCTCAATCCTAATAGTTTAAAGTTTTCCCAAAGGATAATAAGTCCAACTAAAACTCATTTTAAACTTCATTTGACTCAACAAGTTCTCTACCTCTTTATCAGATGTTTGCATTATGACACAGATTTGGCACTGTGACACAGGTGTTGTCCTTGATGGAAACTCACACAAATGACAGATCACAGTTCAGGCTCACAGAATGACGAAAGAGAGGTATACGCAGGTTCCCCCATTGACCAAGCCACGTGTACACACAGGTTTGTAGACCAAAAGGCGCGTATAGCGTACATACGCACTTTCACAGAAATAAAGGCGCGTACATGTTGGAAAACTTAGTTTTGGTCCATGGTATTTTGATCCATGGTATTGGTCCAAGGCATCTTGTCTGAATTGTTGACCCCAGGTATTTGGTCCAAGGTATTGATTCTAAGTGGTTTTGGACCATGGTATTGAGTAAGGCCTAAGACTATAAAAGGAGGAGAAGATCATTAGGCAAAGGCACTCATGAATTGAATATCTAATGAAGAGCAAGATCTAGAATACAGGTGATTGGGTTATGGTGCATAGCTGGATCTAAATCAAGGACGAACCTGAGCACTTGATGAAGGATAAGTTCTATTGATGGGTCAAGATCTTAAGGCTTGAAGAGAAGTATTGTTGTGTGGTTTTGATCTTTTATCTGAATAACTGGTGCATGTTGTAAATTGTAAATATAATGATCTAGGTATAACTGATGTTTGGAATTGTTGTAAAATTTAAATCATCATTTACAGATCTGCACGTAGGTTCACTTTAGCAAAGGCATGTATACACGCTGGTTCTGCATATCAAAACAGCATATACGTAGGTTTGCCTTGAGATAACGGTGTATTTATGCAAGTTCGTCACACTGAAGTAGCGTATACCTAATCAAATATGCTTTAGCTTCTTCTGTTTGTTGTTGCAGTGTTTTGGGTACTGTTACTGTATTCTGGTTACAGCGTTCTGAAAAGTGATTGATTGATTCAGTTTTGGTTAGTGTAAAGGAGATTGGTTGTTGCAGATATAATTGATGGTTGATTGATGTTATTGATGGATCCAGTCTAAAAATTTATGAAACGTGGTCCCTGGAAGAAAAGAGAAGGTTGTAGCCTTCTGTAGGCCTACACCTACGTACTAGTAAACACAACAACTAGTACAAGAGCTAGGGGTTGTAGCTCCCTTCTAGGAGAAGCTGGAGAATGAGAGAAGGTTGTAGCCTTCTATAGGTAGAAGCCTACGTCTTGGTATAAGTTTGCACCACTACAAAAATTGTAAAAAGAAGTTTCTTATTAAAGGAAGATAGAAAAGATTGCAGCAAGTGGTTTTCACCCACATTGGGTTTCCACCTTATATCTTGTGTTCATGTGTGTGATTGTCTGTTCCATATTACTACACCTGGGTATTGTTTATATGGTTCTGATGCACAGATTAAAGATCAACATATGATGAATTAACTAAGTTATAAGTTTGAAGAGTATACAATAGTTTCCTTACATACAGCTGCGTATACACGCAAGTTTAATTAACAGAAGTAGCGTATATAAATCTGATTATGGAAATGAAATATTATTGACTTGCTAATACAGATTCACCCCCCCTCTCAGTATTATTTCCAACAATTGGTATCGGAGCAGGTCCTTCAGAAGAAGCTTGATCGCTTGAAGGAAGATCTCTCATCATGAGTAACTACGAAAGAGAGGGATCCATTAGACCACCAATATTTGATGCGAGCAACTTCGTTTATTGGAAGATAAGAACCACAGCCTATCTTCAATCTCTTGGAACAGATGTCTGGGAAATTGTGGAAGGAGGATATACATTTCCATCAGCAATTCCTATAGATACAGTAGGTAAAAAGCAATATGAAACCAATGCCAAGGTTGTCAATACATTATTGGGGAGTCTGTCAAAATCAGAATTTGTCAAGGTTATGCAGCTCAAAACTGCCAAAGAAATATGGGACAAGATCATTCTAAGCTATGAAGGATACAATCAGGTTAAACGTGCAAAACTACAATCTCTCAGAATTCAATATGAAACTCTCAAAATGCACAATGATGAAATTATAGCTAATTACTTCTTACGTATAGATGAGATTGTTAATTGCATGAAGAACTTGGGTGAAGAGATAAAAGAAGTTACCTTAGTTGAAAAGGTTTTAAGATCCTTGTCTACTAAGTTTGAATCAAAAGTTTTTGCCATAGAAGAAAAGCAGGATCTTCAGAGTATCACTATGACACAGTTGCACGGAATCTTAACTGCTTTCGAAATGAGAAAAGGAGGTCCATCAGACATGAGAGAAGCCGCATTCAAAGCTTCAGGAAGAGAAGAACTCAATGAATCAGGACATATTTTAGAAGAAGAGGAAGAAGCAAATTTTGTCAAGAACCTTCAACGGGGTTCTGGAAGATTCATAGGTAAACTACCTTTTAAATGTTTTGCTTGTGGAAGAGTCGGCACTATGCTGCCAAAAGTTCTCATAAAGATAAGCTTGATAAAGGTAAGGAATCATCAAAATGGAATAGAAAACAAAGTGTAAGTAAGAAGAGCTACTATATGCATGAAGATAGTGATGGTTTATCAAATAGTGATGAAGATAATAATGACTATAGACTTCTGATGGCTTTTGAAGATGATGATTTCTTGGATGCTTTAGATGAAGATAATCTTTATGAAGAAATATCTAAACTCAAAATCTGTTTAGAAGAAAAGAATATGATTATAGATACTCTGACATTCCAACTTGCTGAAAGAGAAAAACACAATGAAAACTAGACTGTGAAATTGTGGGTCTAAGGAAAGATATTGAGAAAAAAAAGCTCTCAATCTCAAATTTGCTAAAGGATCAGAGACTTTAGATGAAATTATCAAAGTGCAGCATTCTCCTCTGATAAATATAGGTCTTGGATATACTGAAGAAGCATCTCAAGCACAGAAGTCGTCAACTGCCACTAAAAGTTATCTTGATGCGGCAAAGAGCAATGAACAGTTTGATAATCATCAGCAAAGGCATAAAGTAGTTCACCAAGTAAATCGGGTTCAATATACTTCAAGGATGAACAGAAGTTACAACCAAACTCAGGTAAATCATACTCAATTTGATTCAAGAATGAATGTCAATGGAAACTACAATCACCAGGTCAGTAGATTCGATAATTGCAGGAACTTCTTTAATGGCCAATGTTTTTCATGTCATAACTTTGGACACAAAGTTGCTCAATGTGTTGCCTACAAGACCATCATGAGTGGAGAAGCACGAAATCAAAGGAATGTGACAGGGATCATGAAAAGGACCTACAATAACTTTTCACTTCTTGAAAATGAAATAGAATGCTCTATATGTAACAACTTCGGTCATGAAGATTTTGAATGCAGGAGTAAATTTCGGCAAACATCTCAGAAGGAGCAAACTTCATTGAGTCCCAAAATATGGAGAAAGGAAGAATTGCAAACAAAAAGATGTGCTATAGCCTTGTATGTAGAAGGACAAGAAAATCAGTGGTACATCGACAGTGGATGCTCGAAACACATGACAGGTGATAAAGAAAAACTTCAGTCATATAATGCCTTAGAAAAGAAAAAGAAGGTCTCATTTGGAAATGACACTCCTACTGTCATAAAAGGTAAAGGTTATGTCCTCTTAAAAGAAAAGGTTAAAGCTGGGAATGTTATGCATGTCGATGGTCTAAAGCATAACCTATTGAGTGTCAGTCAAATGTGTGATCAAGGAAATGAAGTAGTATTTCGATCAAATGGATGTGTTGTTCGTGAGCTTGATATAGGAGAAACCGTGATCAAAGGCATAAGAACTCCAAATAATTTATACATACTCAAGGGAGGAAAACAACAGTGCTATCTAAGCAAAAATGATGAACACTGGCTATGGCGCAGAAGATTGGGGCATCTAAGCTTCCCTCAAATAAGGAAAGCATGCAAATTCCAAGTTGTTCGTGATCTTCCTGATATCAGCATTCCAGAAAATACAATATGCAAATCATGTTAATTTGGTAAGAAAACTAGAGCACATTTCCCTGAGAAGGAAGGATCAGCTAGTAAGCCTCTCGAACTTGTTCATACTGATTTATGTGGTCCATCAAGAAAAAAGTCACCTCGTGGAGAAGAATAATTTATATTGTTCATTGACGATTTTTCTAGAATGTGTTGGATAGGACTTCTAAAGCATAAAGATGAAGCATTTGAAAAGTTCAAAGCCTTCAAAGCTTTGGTTGAAAATGAATCAGATTGTAAAATAAAATGCCTCAGATCTGATCGAGGAGGGGAATTTACCTCGGATGAATTCTTAGACTTTTGTGAAGAAGATGGAATAAAAAGAGAATTCTCCACCACAAGAACTCCTCAGCAAAATGGAGTGGTAGAAAGGATGAACAAAACTATAAAACAAATGGCTTGTGCCATGCTAGATGAGTCTGGAACTCCTACAACCTTCTGAGGTGAAGCTGCATTTGCTGCCGTCACTATCCTCAATAAAGCAAATGTTTGGGTAAACAGCACTAAAACTCCACATGAACTTTGGTATGGTAAGACTCCTAGTGTAAAATACTTCAAAGTTTTTGGAAGAAAATGTTACATCAAAAGGACTAATGAAAAACTTGGCAAGTTTGAACCTAGAGCAGATGAAGGAATTCTCCTTGGTTACTCTTCCCGAAGTAAACAATATAAGTGTTATAATAAAAGACCTGGGAAAATTATTGAAAGTATTGATGTTGTAGTTGATGAAGCAGGCAAAAATCCCAAGTAGGTAAAAACCAAAGAGTGTGAAGAAGATGAGGATTATCCTTCCACATCAAATCAGACTAATTTTGAAGAAGAAGAAAACAATGAAGCACCAGAAGAACAGATATCGGTAGAAGAAAAGACTCCATCCAGGTATGTTCAGAAAAATCATCCAGAGACTCAAATTTTGGGACAGAAAGAGGCAGGTGTGCAGACAAGAAGAACTATTATAGAAGCTTCAAGCTATCTAGCATTTCTTTCCTCCATCGAAACTCAAAGTGTAAATGAAGCATGCAAAGATGAATGTTGGGTCAAGGCCATGAATGAAGAACTTGAGCAAATTGAAAAGAATAATACTTGGGAATTAGTTCCTAGACCTCATGACAAGAATATCATAGGAACCAAATGGATATTTAAAAACAAGCTGAATGAAAATGGTGAAGTTATCAGAAACAAGGCCATACTTGTTTGTAAAGAATATGCTCAACAAGAAGGTATAGATTTTGAAGAAACTTTTGCACCTGTTGCTAGACTTGAAGCCATAAGAATGTTCCTTGCTCTTTCTAGCTTTCAAAAATTCAAAGTATACCAAATGGATGTAAAATCTGCCTTTCTTAATGGAGACTTAGAAGAAGAAGTACATATTGAGCAACCAGATGGATTCATCCTTGGAAATGATCCAAAACTTATATGCCAACTCAGAAAGGCTCTCTTTGGTCTAAAACAAGCTCCAAGGGCCTGGTATTACCGTCTTGACAAATACCTCCATCAACAAGGTTTTTCAAAAGGATCAGTTGATAGTAATCTATATACAAAGATTGATAATGATAAATTGCTAATACTTGTAGTGTATGTTGATGATATCATTTTTGGTAGCAATGAAGAAGCCATGAGTCAAAACTTTGCCTTGGTAATGCAGCAAGAATTTGAAATGTCCCTACTTGGTGAGCTCACATATTTTCTTGGCCTACAAGTTCAAAAAAATAAAGATGGTATTTTTCTATCACAATCCAAGTATCTCAAGCGGATCTTGAAAAAATATGGCATGGAAGATTATAAACCAGTATGTACCCCCATGGTAACAGGATGCAATCTCAGCTCAAAAGATGAATCAACAGTCGTACATCAACCAACCTACAGATCCATGATTGGCAGTTTGCTTTATCTAACAGGTACCTGACCAGAAATCATGCATGCAGTGGGAATAGTTGGAAGATTCCAATCAAATCCAAAGGAATCACACCTTCAGGCAATCAAAAGGATTTTCAAATATCTTCAAGGAACTCAGAATTTTGGTTTATGGTATCCTAGGGATACAGATCTTACACTTCATGCATATACAGATGTAGATTGGGCAGGAAGCATGGATGACAGGAAAAGCACTAGTGGTGGTGCATTCTATATGGGTTCTAGATTAATGTCTTGGTTCAGCAAGAAACAAAGTTCAATTACATTATCTACAGCTGAAGCAGAATATGTGGTTGTTGCATCTTGTTGCACACAAATCCTTTGGATGATGCAAACATTGCAAGACATTTAGATCACATGTACTCCACCCATCTCCATTCTATGTGATAATACAAGTGCAATTAGTATTTCAAATAATCCAATCATGCATTCCAAGACCAAGCATATACCCATCAAATATCATTTTCTACGTGAACAAGTGCTTGAACAAAAGGTCAAATTGGAGTATGTTCCCTCCAAAGAACAAGTTGTTGATATATTCACCAAACCACTGCCCAGAGAGACATTTGAATATCTCAGACAAAAGCTGGGAGTATTTGATGCATCATCTTGTTGTTGAAACTTATCTGTTTCATAGAAAAGTGGTTATACACGAGTTTCATGAAGCGTATCCGCGTACATATGTATATTTCTGTGGATACAGTCGCGTATATGTTGGTTTGAAGAAAAATAGTGGGCCAGATTCAGGATGAAAGGAGTCTAATATGGGTCTGACAGTGATCATCTAGCACAGGTTCAGCGGGAGCATATACTTCTAATAATTCATTGTTGACATTATCTTAGAAGATCTTGGTACAAATTCACAGTTGTTTTTTATTTAGGTGGAACAGGTTCAGGGGGAGATCATGGTTGCTGGTCTGGATGGTGATTGATATATGTTGTTGATAACTATCATAGTCTTGTTTTAGATATTTGGTCTCTATGTCATGTATATCTTTTAATGTCAAGGTCATGAAACGACCTATTTTGCTTCCCCACTATGCATGGGATGGATGATGTAATGCTCTTGTTTTGACATGTATAATCATTTGGTATATACCCACTTGGTTGGGTGGATGAGTCAAACTTGGTATATCTCCACTTGGTTGGGAGATGGATGTATGTATGATGAGTCATTGGTGATAGGAAGGTCAGTTATGATGTATGTATAGAGTCATCTTTTTGCAGACCTTGCATGGACTCAAGCATGGAGCTCAATCAACACATTCAGCATATCAGAGAATTCAGCATGTACTCAGGGGGAGCATAACCCTTTCCCCTTGATGAAAAATGGGGAGAGTGACTTGGGGTTGCCATCAAGTCCAAAGGGGGAGATTGTTGGCATTATGACACAAATTTGGCACTATGACACAGGTTTTTTCCTTGATGGCAACTCACATAGATGACAGATCATAGTTCAGGCTCACAGAATGAAGAAAGAGAGGTATACGCAGGTTCCCCATTGACCAAGCCGCATGTACACGCGGGTTCGTAGGCCAAAAGGCGTGTATAGCGTACACACACACACTTTCATAGAAATAAAGGCGCATACATGTTGGAAAACTTAGTTTTGGTCCATGGTATTTTGATCCATGGTATTGGTCCAAGGTATCTTGTCTGAACTGTTGACCCCAGGTATTTGGTCCAAGGTATTGATTTTAAGTGGTTTTGGACAATGGTATTGAGTAAGGCCTAAGACTATAAAAGGAGGAGAAGATCATTAGGCAAAGGCACTCATGAATTGAATATCTAATGAAGAGCAAGATCTAGAATATAGGTGATTGGGTTATGGTGCACAACTAGATCTGAATCAAGGATGAACTTGAGCGCTTGATGAAGGATAAGTTCTATTGATGGGTCAAGATCTTAAGGCTTGAAGAAAAGTATCGTTGTGTGGTTTTGATCTTTTATCTGAATAATTGGCGCATATTGTAAACTGTAAATATGATGATCTGGGTATAACTGATGTCTGGAATTGTTGTAAAATTTAAATCATTATTTACATATCTGTACGTAGGTTCACTTTAGCAAAGGCGCATATACATGTTGGTTCTGCATATCAAAACAGTGTATACACAGGTTCACCTTGAGATAACGGCGTATCTACGTAGGTCCATCACACTGAAGTAGCGTATACCTAATTAAATATGCTTTAGCTACTTCTGTTTGCTATTGCAGTGTTTTGGGTTCTGGCTTGGGTTCTGGTTACTATTACTGTATTCTGGTTACAGCATTCTGAAAAGTGATTAATTGATTCAGTTTTGGTTGGTGCAAAGGAGATTGGTTGGTGCAAAGGAGATTGGTTGATGCAGATATAATTGATGGTTGATTGATGTTATTGATGGATCCAGTCTAAAAATTTATGAAACGTGGTCCCTGGAAGAAAAGAGAAGGTTGTAGCCTTTTGTAGGCCTACACCTACGTATTAGTAAACACAACAGCTAGTACAAGAGCTAGGGGGTTGTAGCTCCCTTCCAGGAGAAGCTGGAGAATGAGAGAAGGTTGTAGCCTTCTGTAGGTAGAAGCCTGCGTATTGGCATAAGTCTGCACCAGTACAAAAATTGTAAAAAGAAGTTTCTTATTAAAGGAAGATAGAGAAGATTACAGCAGGTAGTTTTCACCCACATTGGGTTTCCACCTTATATCTTGTGTTCATGTATGTGATTGTCTGTTTTGTTTTACTGCACCTGGGTACTGTTTATATGGTTCTGATGCACAGATTAAAGATAAACATATGATGAATTAATTAAGTTATAAGTTTGAAGAGTATATGCTAGTTGCCTTACATACAGCTACATATACACGCAAGTTTAATTAACAGAAGTAGCATAT
This sequence comes from Pinus taeda, assembly GCA_000404065.3. Lineage (NCBI taxonomy): Eukaryota > Viridiplantae > Streptophyta > Pinopsida > Pinales > Pinaceae > Pinus > Pinus taeda. The sequence goes on along the minus strand of APFE030300694.1, from coordinate 231,808 downwards.
ATAAATCTGATTATGGAAATGAAATATTATTGACTTGCTAATACTGATTCACCCCCCCTCTCAGTATTATTTCCAACATCAGATGCTCTGGTATTTACTATAAATAGACCCACCTGAGATTTCAGTTTAAATTGATCTTTTATTTTTCTTGAACAAAATGAATTTAATCCACATTCAAACTTTTCCTTATGAATTCCAAAGAAAAAAATTTCATAGGAACAAAAATTGGCAGCTTGTAGGGTGGCAATTCATAACCATGAATCCTAATCTCTATAAAGTTCTGATATAAATATATCCTAATCACTGCTAAGAAGACATAATGGAAAATTTATAAACTAATCTATAAAGTCATTAAAGGAATAATCTTCTGAATTATTTCTGACCAGTGAAGTCCAATGAATGACAGACTATGGTATCCCCTGTTAATCCATATTTTGTAGAGGCGTCTTAAACCTCTCTTCTTGGTGATATAGGAACATATAAACTAATATAGATTGATGTTTAAAGGCCCTCCCTGCATTGAAATTCAAGAATTTCTCATGAATGATATCTAAAATGAATTGGCCAAAATTAAAAAGGACAGAAAGTTTTTTTCCATATGAAAAGACAGACAGGAACCCTAGAATGACCTCATCAACCCATTTATCACTTTGATAGCCTAGAAGACAACAAACCATAGAAATTATTTTTCTGGACATTTCTGGAAATGTTTTTGAGGAATAAGGTGGATTGTGATGAGGCAATTCAGAAACTTTTGGAAAAAATGATTCAAAAATGTTGGCTTTCTGTTGAAAGGTAATTTTTTGATAAATTTCCATTAATGAATCAACTGAAAAAGTATGAAGAGAGTTTGGAGGATTAATATGCAAAGCTTGGAGAATAGATTCTGATGTTATACAGAACAAGGTTTCACCATTTTTGGCTACTATTGCTCTATGACTGGGAAAATAACAACTTTGACACTAGGAGACAAATTCAAGAAAATGGTAGGTTTGGGGGAGGACAAATTGAGGCAACATAGATTCCCAAAAACTAAACTCGTCATTGGAATCTTCAAACTTTTGTAAGGCCCAATTGTGCAATTCATACAAGTCAAAATCACATTTGGTCTCTACAATTTTAAAATCAACATCTACTAATGGAAATTCATCTAAATTCGTGACTGAGGGAAGCATAAGGTTTTCAATCTACAACTTACTTCTTCCTTTGCAAGAACTCATTTTGAAAATAAACAGAGAACAATAATACTTGAACACCCGGTAATCGTACATGTGTTAAACAAAGCAGTTGTCATGAACTTGAAACTCTTCTGCATGTCTTGCTACACTATGACCTTGAACAAACGGGCCCAGCAAATGCAAGACAAATTTGGTTTTAACGAAGGATTATATATTTGATGGGAATTAATAATCAGAACATTTAATTGTTTTTTTAAACGTTGGGGGAGTTAATTGAGTGAGTTGGTGGTTAGGTGATGATGGATAGTGGAGGAAATAGTCATAACTACTTTGGTGGCTAGTTAGCAGACGGGATAACGAAGAGATAAGTTAGTGGGAGTAACAGCTAGGCGAGAGAGTCATTTACGGGGTAGGAGGGTGTTTGCGGTAAGTAGTTTGGGGAGGGGGTGGTGCATAATGGATGAGTGCCTAACACGTGGCTTTCGACGGTTTTTTGAAACAAGATTGCAGACCCACCACCCCCTTAATTAAACGTCAAGAGCACAGGGTGGGGGGTCTCGTAATTCATTGTTAACCATTGATAACAATGGATAACATATCAACCATTAAAACATGTGTGAACATTATTTAGTGTTGGCTGCAATCAAATATGTTATATTTGATTCACAATAAAACTATATTATTTTCCAAAAATTCAAATTGAAAGCGGCATTTATAAAACATGTTGAATTTATTACAAAGTGCAAGACAACTATAATTTTTTTAATTATACAATTTTAGAAGAAAATTGCATAGGTAAATAAAAGTTACAGCAATCCATATGGAGTTTAATAACTTGCTGTGATTGGAAAAAAGGTTAACATACTTCGTATTTTTTTCACCATCTTTAAGCCAAAGAGCTCTACTCTTGATTCCCCACTTTTTTTCTATGTTTAACAGTGATTGTTTTTGCTTTTTATCGAAATATACTAGCTAAGAATTGGATTTTTTAGTGAGGATTCCAAGAGGTTCTAGCCCTAGTAGATTTTTTAAGCTTGCTTTAGTTTCAGTAAGCTCTCTCGAGTCTCACACTTTTTTCCCCTTTTCCTAGGATTAAATGAAATTTTTGGCCTTCTTGAGGTTTTTTGGAATTGAATGCCAAGAGGAGAGGGATTCCATTGTGCCCAAGTATCCTTAATCCCTTGGAAAAGGGAGGGGTCTTCAAACCAGGAAGGGTTGAGCTTGAAGGGGCTTGTAGGTTTGTCTCTGTCTAGGGCGAGTTCCAAAAAAATAAGGCAATGATTAGAGATACCATCTGATTCAGTTCATTAGTGTATTTGTTGGGGAGCATCTAGGAATTGTTTTAAGATAAGAAAATAGTGAAGTCAAATTGCAATGTAGGCAAAGCCTGATTTATTGTTTCTCCAAGTGGGAAGATTTTTTTTCAATTGAATATCTACTAACCCCACATATTCCAAGAGCTCAATGAGGAATTCAGTTAAGGGGTCCAAAAGAATTTTTATCCTCAAACTTCATTTACTACTAGGGAAAATTTTAAATCACCTCCTATTATTGATCTACCTTCGCAAAAGTTCTTTGATTCAGTACAGAGGCCAAATAGTCTTTGTGATCATTATATCGACCATAAATATTGGGCAAAAGGAGAGATGTATTAAAATCAATAATTAATGCTGAGGAGATAGACTAACTATTGACTAACTTAAATTCCGTAGAAATCCAGCCAATATTAGGCTCCCACATTTCCTAGAGGTGACATTTGCAATGAAATACCAACCCAGGAGGATGGTCATGAGAGTAGATTGTGCTCACTTTGCACCAATCATTGTTTCTCGAATGAGAAGGACAGAGGGTTTATGAAGCTCCACCAATCTCTTTATGGCTGATTTTGTGGTAGGGTTGGCCAAACCCCTACAATTGAGGGAGAGGAATTTCATGTACAACCCCCCTTAGGCGTTGATCTCTAAGGGCCCCAATGATAGATTATGGTTTTCCTCTTTGGATATCATATGATGCTTGAGATCAAGCTTGCAATAAAAAAAATTTCCTTCCACGAGTGACTGGTTTATCTAAGGATGACAGATAGGCTCCTAGACCACCTCCATCATCCAAATCAAAAAAACAAAGTTACCAACTTAACGAGAACTGTAACATCAAAATGAGAACTCTATCCCAAGAAACCCTTATTTTTGCGCAAAAAAATGAAAAAACACCCCGAAAACAGAAAGTGTTGATGTTACATCAACAATATTTTTGGGTTAAAATTCCATTTTTTTTGCAATGACATTAAAAGCCAATTTTTTTGCGCAATAAGCATGCAAAAAACACCTTGAAAATGAAAAGTGTTGATCTTGCATTAACAATTATTTTTTTGCTTGGGTCAAAATTCCAATTTTTTTAACAATGGCATTAAAAACTAAAATTTGTGCAATAAACATGAAAAAACACCCTGAAATTAAAAAGTGTTGATGTTGCATCAACCTTTTTTTGTTGTTCAAAATTCCAACATTTTTTAGCAATGTCAGTAAAAAAAAATATCATGCCTCTAAAAAACCTTAAAATTCCAATAGTTTTTTATGATAACATTAAAGATAAAATATTGCAACTCCAAAAAACCTAAACATTTTAACAATTTTTAACCATGGCATTAAACATAAATATCATGACTTCGAAAAACCTTAAAATTTTGACAATTTTCAACTATGGCGTTAAGGATAATATATCATGACTCCAAAAAACCTTAAAATTTCGAAATTTTTCAGCCATTGAATTAAAACCAAATATCATGACTAAAAAAATCTTAAAAAATGAATACTTAAATCAAAGATTCATTATACCAAGAGTATTTTTTTTAATGTTAAAAGTATAGCTCTTTAAAACTATTAGCCTAAGACAACTTGATACATTGCAACGAAAATTTAAAATCAATCATCAAATTGACACATAATGGGGATGGACTTGACCATTGTAATGAAAAAATAAAAATCAACCATGCAATCAACACACAGTGGGGGCCGACTTGATGCATTGTAACATAAACTTAAAAATCAACTAACAAATTGACACATAGTGATTGGTTAGCTGGTTCAGCGTCGACAAAATTCATGTAACAAAAAAAAAGATAAATAAATTTAAAATTAAAAATTAAAACAAAAAAAAATAAAATTAAAATAATAATAAATAGAGTTTTAAAAAATATATAAACACCAAAAGGGATAGGATTAACAAAAGAAAAAAATGAAACATAAAAATAATTAAAAAACCCAAAAAAAATCAAGCATAATTTTTTTTTCAAAATAAAAAATATATATAACAAATTTAAAAAAGGAAAAATTAAAAAATTATCACTAAAGATGATGATGATGATGATGATGGTTAACGTTCGCTGAGACCAAACATTGGTCTATCGGACCTAAAGAAACAAATTATTTATTTTGATTTAAGATTTTATTCCTATGCTCAAAAAGCTTGGAGAGAAGCCTCCCGAGCTCACTATAATTTTGACATTGAAAAAGGCTAGGAAGGTCAGTATTGTAACAAAGATTGTGAAACTGAGATCTAATGTGGTTGTACACGGGGCACCCTAAGAGGAAGTGGTTTTCATCCTCGATGTTCCTATTCTCACATATAGGGCAGATCCTTTCCATCCATGGCGTTTTAGGAACTGCCCAACAACCTGTTTCACTATGGAGCTCATGAGAATTCGTTCTAATCTTTGCTATATTAATTTTTTCTTTGAGCTAGTTAAAATAGAGAGATACTTTTGATCTGCTAGGGTGGGGTTGATGACCTTCTTATAATAACTTAATTTTCTTTTAGCTGCTAAATCTTTCTCATGCCACATTTTTTCTTTGAACTTAGAAGTAACAATATCTTTAATGTTATTTATGTCTTACAATGCATCATTCTCGTTGATCTCCCAACAATTTAACCAGGCCTTTGTGTCTTTATGCCACCCCCGATTGAGCCTTAGGTGGTTTTGGCTGGAATTTAAAGCTAGCTTAGGAAGTCTATGATTGTCTATGTTATTGAGTTTGTGCTTGTACAGCAGAAACCTAATCATAGCTAGGCTCTCAATAGGGGAAATACATACTTCTATAAGGAGAATAGCATAGGGTGTATTACTTTTAATTTTCAGGTTATAAGTTATAAAACGCTTCTGGATTTGCTCAATCTTTCTCCATGATTCTTTGGAGATGCTACAACCCCAAACCTCACAGCCATATAAGACAACAGGAGTGACTAAAGTTTCAAAGAGGAACTTCTTTTTATCCCACATTACAAGGTTTGTTGTTTTACAATTATTTTCAAGACCAAAATAAGCTTTCCACCCCCCATTAATCCTTTTCTCAATGTTATGGTTCCAGTTGAGCTTGTGATGAATATCAATTCCTAGGTACTTGTAAGAATACACTTCCTCCAAGTTATTATTGTCATACATAAAATTAGCGTAAGTGTCCTTCTTGGATTTGATAATCATTACTTTTGTTTTGTCAGTGTTAACAATCATACCCATGGTAGAGCAGAAATCCTTAAGAAGCCTGAGTTGCTTATCAAGATCAGATGGGCACCTTGCAAAAAGAACAATGTCGTCAACACAGAGAAGAATGATGATGACTATCCTAGCTAAGATCGTGACATCACATCATGCTTCCTCTAAATAGCCTTCGAGCTTATTAATGTAAATGCAAAATAGGGTAGGGGAGAGGGGGCAACTTTGTTTAACTCCGATGTTACACTTAATATCTTTCAACCACCCCACATTGCTCTTTAGCTTGGCAATTACATTCTCGTATAACCTTATAACGACAGTTCTCAACTCGAGAGGAACCTTTAGCTTTTCTAATCTATTCCAAAGGTTGTATCTAGGAACCATATCGAAAGCCTTTCTAAAGTCCACAAAGCAACAAAATAAATGGTATTTATGATTATGACATTCCTCTGCAATGATCATAAGCGTAACAAGGTGGTCTATTGTTGAATGATCATAATTGTCCGATAATTGGCTAAGAGAGGGCTGATCATAATTGTCTGATAATTAGAGGGGTTATTTGTATCCCCACTTTTAAAAATAGGGATAATGAGGCTCTCAGTCCAAGGTTTATTGAACTGTAACAACCCCAAAATAAATATCTAATTAACTTATTAACATTAAATTTAAATCAGAGTGACACTTTCTTAGCCAAAAAACCTATAATTAATTAATTAAATTCAACTATGAAGAGTGCTTACTTGTGCTTACATGTGGTAGAAGTAGATATTTATTTTGGGGTTGTTACAACAACCCTTCGTTGACTGCTTGATTGAAAAGCTTGTGGATGTGGGGGATGAGGACAGGACCTCCAATTTTAACATTTCTTCCTGGTAACCTTAAATGTCATTAGCTTTCCCATTAGCGAGGCAATTAACCCGAAACTTAATGTATTCTAAAGAGAAAACTTATTTCGTTGTGAGTACAGTTTCCAAATTATCCATGACATTTGGAGATTCATAAAGCTTTTTAAGATAGGAATTCCAATCATGAAGAGCAATTTT
>APFE030300694.1:202761-217748 GCA_000404065.3 Pinus taeda | reverse complement strand
ACGCACCAGCACATGCCTTTCTCTCTCGGCTCTGGTCTAAGCTAAAGGTCTCTGCGGGTATTTGGGTTTTGCTCGTCATTGTGTTTGTTTATTTTCAGTTTTTAATATTGTCTTGTTTATGTCGGTCTCGCGTTTGGACAAGGTCCACTGTAAGTTCTTTGATGGACAAGGTTCACAGTCAGTTTTTGATGGAAGCCCCTGCATGAGCCGTCCCGTTCATGTTTAGCTCAGCGTTGCTCTGGCGTAGTCATGTCTTTTTGGTCTTTTGCCTCAGCAAGTTTTGGAGGAATGTTGGAATGTCCTGTAGGTGCTACCCCTGCGAGGGAGCTTTTTGCATCAAGTTAAGCTATCCAAGGTGCCACTGCTGGCCCTGGACAGCCTGTCTCACTGTATGTAAAGTTTACCTGTAAATATAATACAATAGACTAGCTAGCTTTTACCGAGAAAAAAAAATAGTTAAAATAAAAATATATTAATAGCAAAAATATATTTTATTGTTAGTAATAAATAAAATATTTCAATGTCTATATTAAATAATATAGTTTATATCAAGTTTATATAAATAAATAATAAATAATTAACTCACACACATTGGAGATATATTTAGCTTATACAAAGTAAAATGGAAACAGACTGTATTAATAGATAATTTGTTTTTGAATATGACTTATAATATTATATAATATGAGAAGATATTTTCATTTATGAAAGATAAATGAGAAATTAATATTTAAAAAGTTAATATATATATATATATATATATATATATATATAGTTTATATTATTAGTAGATATATATAAAATTTAATTCGCCCGATCGGGCTATATGATGTGGCGAAGAGAGGCATTATGAGACGGCGGCGCACGGTTCAGGTGGAAGCAGGTGAGGTTCACGGCATTATTGCCACAGGTGAGTGGAGCGGCCGGCAGGATAGTGGAGGTGGTCAGCAGATCGATGGAAGGGACAGGAGGACGGCGGCGAGTTCAGAGCATAATGACGCGGGCCTTGGATTCTACCACCGGCGTAAAACCATAATTGACAATGTTATACAGAGAAGAGCAGAGAGGGAAGGGTGGCGAGGGAAACAGAGCCGAGAGGAGAGCAAAGCAATCCAAGCGGGGGGTTCAGTTCACTGCCATAGCTCGAGCAGCACTGCGAGTGAAGCAGGAGGTGAAAACCGCAGCGGTCAGAGGAAAATGGAGGCCGAGGGAAGCGGGAGTGCTAAAAGATGGATGCGTAGCAGTGGACTGGAAGAACAGAGCAAGAACGAAGTGGATAGGAAAGGGAAAAGGAAGATGGAGGATGAAACGCAGCTGAACATTCCTGTGTACGAGATCTCAGAAGGGGAGAGTGAAGAGCTGGAGGTTGGCAAGGAAAACGACGCGTAGAAGGAACAGTGGAACAGTCAATCAGCAGACGGAATCGACAAAGAAGAAGGAGGCAACCCTTCACAGTTTGCAGGAAGAGGCAAGGGAGGTTACAGAAGAGGGAGAGGACGCAGAGGAAGAGGTGGCCGACGGAGGAAGGATTTGGCGGCTGGGCGAAGTCGACGAGGACGCCAGTGCAGTCCAAGCCCGGATGAGGAGGTAGAGCCAGCGGAGGAAGAAGGGATTCGTCGGACCAGGCAAACCATAGGCAACAGAGTCAGAATAGCAGAAAAAGAGTACAGGGAGAAATCCAATCCCAAAATCAGGAGAATTATGGAACATTGGGAAGAAGAAGCCATCCAGGCCCAATCAGAAGAGGAGATGGAAGAGTGGATTACCCTCATGCCTGACCCAGGTCATACCAGAGGTAGAATGACTCTTTACAAGCAGTCTCTTCACTTGTACTGGGTCATGAAAAGGCTAATGGCTAAAGCCTTGGAACAGGTAGCAATGGAGATGGCTGAGATGGCCCAGGGTATCCCGAATCTGAAGAAGGAATTGAAGAACATAGTTATAACCCTGCTTATGCAAGATAAAAGGCTGGAGGACCTGCAACAACAACTGGAGGCTAGCGGAGTTCTGGTGAAGAAACAGAAAGATCAGCAAGCAAATCCAGAGAAACAGTGAACAAAGGCATGTTCATGATGAAATTAGGATCTATTTAATTTTGTTTTTCTTTAGTCATGCAAAACTTTTATGCTTTTATATATATGCAGCAGTATATAGTTAGTAATAGGGAGATAGACAAAGTGTATAAGGCATGGAAAGACCAGCTTAAAACATTCTATTTTTGGGCAGCTGTGAAAAATTATCGGTGGTCAATAAACCCAGTTTCCCTTCGGGGCGGGGTGAGACCACCCTGACTCTGTAATGTTCCGTTTGTTAATAGAAAATGGTACCACCCAGCTTACAAAAAAGATATATACATAATTTAATTATATTCAATAGTTATAAATATATAATAAAATTTAATTATATTCAAGTAGGTAATATTATAATATATTATAATAAAATAATATATATATATAATTATAGTATATATATATTATCAATTGATGATACGAAGATTGAAGATGAAAAACAATTTAGCCCATGAGGATTTGGATTGATGGTGAATGGGAGCACTGTTAAGGCACTCCTTGTGATAGGTCACTGGTTCAAATCCCCCATGGGTGCTTGCTTACCTACCAAAAAAAGAAGATGAGAAACAATTTCTCTTAGATTTTTTGGTTCTCACTCACATCGTTTCTTATTTCCAAAACACCTTTTTGACTTCTCTTACTCACATCCTTTCTTATTTCCAAAACACCTTCTTGACTTGTTCAGTCAAGATAATTATAGTGATCTAGAAAAGTTTATTTCCTTTTTATTTAATCATAAAAATGAAATGATTAAAAAGTCTCCATTAGTCTCTATTTGAAGGTTTGATGGAACTCATTAGTTTCATCACACACGCAAATTTCAAAAGATTATAATATTAAAATAAAAATATATAAAATATAATAATAATAATTAATTGTAGTTTAATTATATTTAAGTGGAAGTATTTTTAATTATATATATATAAATGTTTAATTTGGAATATAATTTATAGTATAATATAATATTAAAATATTATCTTATAATATAAAGTTATGTTTTCCCCGGCTGTAGGTGTTTAAGACCGCATTAATGCGGATGAGACGTTGGGCTGGCAAATGTCCTGGCGACATGGCCACCCAGTTCTCACCCATTGCGATTTAAGGCGAGCCTCTGTCACCCGGTCGGCGCCATTAATCTGGTGCGCGGCTCAAGACCTCCCTTGCAAATTTAAAACCATGGCTCCGAATCATCTGCAACACCTTGTTCCGCCTCCATTAAACTGCTCTTATCACCCTACCGCCATAGATCTGAGCTCTCACACGACGACAGGGAGGCATTACAGTCTCCTGAGTTGTGTAGATTTGGGGAATAGAATTCATTTCTCCCATACTGCTCTTTTCACCCTGCAATTTGAAACCCCGGCACCTATTTCCGTCTCTGGTTCAGGACAACCTGTAATCTCCAATGTCAAGTATGTTGCCCACTCCCCGCTCACAGCTAGCAATTCAGTCTTCTCGACCCGCACCAGCTTGCATCACCTCACCCATAGAACTATGACCCGGCTCCGTCATCACATGTGCAGCAAGCGAGGCAGCAGCCGAGGCTGAGCCATCCATCCCCCCTCTCCAATTCCCTCTGCATCGACCACTCCTTCATCCTCCTCGTCCTCCACTCCATCCACAGCCCAATTCATGGGCCTCTACCCTGCCACCAGAAGTGGAAATGGATGCGCTCATCCTGGCGAAGCTCAAAGGCTCATTGCTACTACCCAGACGGTCAATCTCCCTATGTCCCCTCACCAGCACCATCAATCTACTCAATTTCGCTTCCTTTGTACTCTGAACAGGCCCGCAATTATAGCCACCATCTCTGTGGAATTCAGAGAGGAGACCTACCTGTAGTCCGACCCAGCTCACAACATAGTGAAGTCCTCGATTCATGCGCCTCTCGCCTCTGCACAAGAGAAGCCGAGTGCCAGCACTCAGAAGATGGCTCAGGTGTAGCCAGCCACCAGCAAGCCGAAAGCCTCGGGTAGCAGTGACACCAGCAAAGGCAAAGGTAAGAAGACTGATGACACTCCGAGTGGCAAGAAGGTTGTCAAGTACGATTGGGAGGAATATAGATGTTTGATAATGGAGGAGCCACCAACGCCTACCGACACCTAACACATCCATGCAGACGGATTTCGCCACCTAGCTCGGTTTTTTTTTAAGGATTTATTTTAATGTTTATTTCAAAATATGTGGTCAGTTTGGGGAACTTGCTATAATGGTCTATTTTGATTTAGAAGCTGGCACCCCTACGCAGGCAGCATTTTTCCACTATTTTTCGAACTGGTTTCCCCTTCGGGGGCAGTGTTGACTCAGGTTTTTGATGTTTAAACATGTTATATCTCTGTTTCAGACCAGCAGAGGTCGGAACCTCGTTGTAATTTTACTGTTACTATAATAGAATTAATATTACTTAGAAAAAATATATAAAATTATGTTTTTTTTTCCAATATATATATAATATATATATATATATTCTTATATTTGAACAAAAATTTATAGTATTAAAATTAAGATAATACAATTTTACATATATATTTATTATAAACAATTTATCATTAAAACAACTAAATATATAACCATTACCATTAAAACAACTCAAATTAAAAAAGTAAGATTAAAATATAAATAAGAATATATATATATATATATATATATATATATATATATATAAATATAATAAAAAATAAAAATAAACATATATAGTAATCCATTATAATTTTAAATTACATTTAAGTAGGCAATAGTTTTAATTGTATATTTCATAATGTGATTTTAAAATAAATAAATATAGATAATAATATTTATATATATAATGAGAATTATATTTTATTTTATGAAAATGTAAATAATATATATATTACATGTCAATTAAACATAAAATCCATTAGACATCCTGTAATATCAAAGATATTATTTTTATATGTTATTTATCAACTTCATATTAAGTAGTGAAGGGATTACATATTCCTCATATTGAAAAGCAAAAAAAAAATTAAACCTTCAATTACTTTTTCTCTTTATAGAGAGTTGATTTAAAATTAAGCTTGAAATTGAAAATTTTGTTTATGGTTGATGTTGTCATGTAATGTTACATTTAAAAATAATAAAATAATACTTCCAATAACAAATTAAAAAGATAATAATAACAAGAACAAAATCAATGTTTGCCATAAATAAAATACTTCAATTTCCACTTTAATTTTGCGTACACTTTATATAGAGATAAAGTAATTGAGAGTAAAGAAAAAAATAATTTACATAAGAGATATGTAATTCTTTCACTACTTAATAAGGAGATGATGGATACCATGTAAAAATAATATAATTGATATTATATGATATGTAATTCATTGTGTTTTTTTTTTTTTGTAAGCTTGGTAGGACTACATCTTCATCATGTCCAATATATCACCCCGATGTTGGTGGAGAATTGAACTGATGATCACTGTCTATCCAAAACCACATGGACATAATTCATTGTATATTTAGTTGGCATGTAATAGTTAAAATAAAAACATATGAATAACAAAAAAATATTTTATTGTTAGCTATAAATCAAATATTTCAATGTTCATATTAAACAAGTGTTGCAAGGAAGCTTAGTTCTCGCCACTCAAAGTAAAAATTATGCTTCCCAAAAAATTGTAAATTGATATATGAAGTTCAAAAATTAATTGTCTACTAAGGGGCAAAGACTTGTATAAATTTTGGTGGGTATTAACCTGCACATTTACATTTTTACTCCTATTTATTAAAGGATTTTTCATTAGTGTGACTTTTTGGACTTTCTAGTGCCGGAATCCAGCAGAACAATTTGAGGTGAATATTGATTTGTGTTATTTAAACTGGTTTTTTAAGTGTATATATGGATTCAGCGCCCTGAAAAACCCCTAGGGCACTTCAATTGTGCAGAGGTTACCCATCAAGCTTGTGATTTCGATAAATTCCTGTCAAATTTTAGATAAATTAGACCAGAAAAAACCCACGAGAAAAGCCTCCAAAAAGTCTCACTAATATAACTCGTTCATTAAAGTGTCGAAGAACACATATTTTTGGTGGGAAAACACTTGCATGAATTTTTGTGGGTTCACATTTACATTTTTACTCCTTATTAAAGTGTTGAAGAACACATAAATTATGGTGAGCAGTGATAACTCTTGGTAGGTATATTTATTTACATCTTGTCCCTATCCATTTTTAATGTAAATACTGGCTCAAATTATGGTGGGTAGTAAGTGATGGTAAATATGTTATTACGTGAATATGAGTTCTTTTTAAGGATTTTAATTTTGGGTGGTTTTCATATGAAGACAAACAATGAAAAAACTAAAAATATCTAAAAATCATGCCATAAATATTGCAACTACATCCAAAAACTATGGTAGAAAAATATGAGGATGTTATCCACATGGAATTGTGTTGTGTAAAGGTTGAAATAAGACTTTCAAGTCACTTGTCCAATCAAATGTTTGAAAAAATATTTTTTTCAAAAATATTAAAAAATAAATATTTATTTTCCCCAATGGGGGTGTCTAATCTCGAGGAAGTGCAGATACAACCGTTGATGCATGGGCTATGATAGTGGGCATACAACAAAAGGATGGGAATGTAGAGGATATGCCCTCCACCATTGGGTATCCGGTTACATTAATCGTGTTCGCATGTGTGTGCGATAAGGCAGCATGGGGAAGAGAGTGGAAAATCATAAACTTAATGCAAAAGGTGGAGAGAGGCCCGGGTTATTATGAGAACGCAGACACGGCGATAGAATGTTCAGTGGTGAGTGTTGTCTTCTTGTGGGTGGGTGCCAGGCTTCCTGAGGAGGAAGATTGGTGGCGTAGGTTGAGGCACTATAAATTCTGAGGGGTGTGGCGTCATTGGGAAACTAGTTCGCCACCTAAGTGAGGTAAGCTAGTCTGGCTTGTGATTTGTGTCCTTTTTCACTAGATTTGGGTTGTTCATCGAGCAGCTAGGCTTAGCCCCTGCCCTTTTCAGTCTAGGGATGGTGGTTTTCATACTTTTAAGTTTAGGTGATTATGTGTGTGGTGTCTTCTCTCTGTAGCGTCGTTGTGGTGTTCTGAGTTTGTCTATGTCTAGGTCGATTCTTGTTTTACAGGGGTGCATTTTGGTTTGGATACTAATTCTTATTGTTTGGGTTTGAATAGTGAACCCTGTTGCAACAAGTTTTTCCCATCTCGGGCTAGGTGTGGAGACGTTTTCTTTTGGGAGCAGGGTGGTCTTAGTGTTTTTAGGGTTCCTTTTTCCTTGTTGGGGTTCGACGGAAGTTTGAGTTGAAGCAGTGGTGCATGCTTATGTGTGTCTATAATTTGGGCGTTATTGTTCAATGTGGGTGGTCAAGGATTGAAACTCTGCTATGTCTAAGGTTTTGTTTGTGCTTCATTGTGTCATTGTTACTCTAAAGTTGGTGTTGGGATTCAGCCCTCGAGAAGCCCATTTTTTCTGAGGCTTTCTCAGCCGCTAATTCAATCGAGTCTAGCTTATTTCTGTATGGTGATTATCGTGAGGTTGGTTTTTTTGGTTCGTATGAGTGTGGGCGGGGATCGCCTTCGTAAGTCAGGCGTGTTCTGTGGGCTAGTTTCGAGGTTTTTAGCTTGGCTCTATGGTTGTGCAATGAAGTCAAGTATCAGGCAAGTATCAGGCATTGATGGGCGTGGTGGTGCAAGTCCCTCACGAGGTGACTATCAGAGTAGTGGTTACAGGCTAGCCGAAATCGTGGTCACAGCACACGGAGGCGTGGTAGTTGGTGTGATCGTGAAGGCACGATTGGGCATGGGCAAGCTGGCCCTTCTAGTTGGTCCAATGCTCTGCATAATCTAGTGAAATCTCTACAGGATCTTCTGGAGGCGTAGGATAGGACTCGCAAGGAAGAACATGAAGTTGTGATGGAGATGCTTAATCAGCTGCAATATTTTCAATGTCATGTTTGTGAAAGAATGGTGGTGATTAGGCAGGGGAAGAATCTTCTCGCTAAAAAGGTAGAAAAGTTGGAAACCTGCCTAGGTCATTTTGAGCAGCATGTTAAATGTTTGTATCACCCCAATCCCCCTCTAGGGACCAGGCCAGACAATCCAGTTTATGTTACTTCAAATGATTAAGCATGATGACAGGTTTTGTTTATTCTGCATGAATTTTGGTGTTCTTGGCCTTTCAAGCTCTAGACTCCCTCCCTTAGTCTTTTTTTTCTTATATGTAATGTCCATCTAGCATTGGTTAACAAAATTGGTCGAGGTGAGACCATATCTTTTATGGTATCTATTTACTCCTTTTTCTATTAATGAATAGAACATTGACTTACCAAAAAATATAAAAATTCAAAGTTAAGCATTATAACTTGCATTGGTCAATGCTAAATTAATAGTGGTCAATAGAAAAATCAATCGTAGAGCCCTTCCTTGAAATAATATGGTTTTATATCAAGTTTATATAAATAAAAACAAAGTAATTTAAATTATCCAGAGTTAAGTAATTTAGGTTTTCCGGAGTTAAGATAGATTTAAGCTAGTTATATACATAAGTGTTTGTTTTGGAATATGTGTTATGATATAATATAATATTATAATATCATAATTATATAAATGAGAGTTATATTTTCATTTATAAACAAAATAAATGAGAATTATATTTAAAATTAAATAACAAAATGTAATATATTATATATATATATATATATATATAATATATATATATATATATATATATATATATATTCTCGAGGAAAAAGGATGCATAATTTCATTTACATATGGATGAAAAAATAACATTTTGTACATACATTATCAAGTGTATTCAGTATTTATAATGCAAAAAAAAACCATCAAAGAAAACATATATAAATAACCTCCCCCACATATCAGTTGATCAAATACAGTCATACATAAGAGACCGAAATAGACAAAAACCAACCAAACATAGATTGTCAAAATTCGGCTACCAATTGGTCACCAAAAACTAAAAAAACATATACAGTCCACGAATCACATTAGCAGCAAAAATCGTGCAAAATATATATAACAAATAGAAAAATGTGCATTTAAAGCACATAAAAACGATGAGGTCTTGCATTTCCAATGTATGACAAATAAAGTTTGTAGATAAAGTAGTTGACAACTGAAGATAAAGCAAAAATACAAATCCTGAGCACGACAAGAGGATCACTTGCTAATCCATATTTTGCTCCATTATTGACCAAAGATCTTTCTCCATAT
This sequence comes from Pinus taeda, assembly GCA_000404065.3. Lineage (NCBI taxonomy): Eukaryota > Viridiplantae > Streptophyta > Pinopsida > Pinales > Pinaceae > Pinus > Pinus taeda. The sequence continues at coordinate 208,459 of APFE030300694.1, read as the reverse complement.
CCAATACATCCTTTGATAAGTAGTCAATGTCATCACTCCTCTCCCTGTAAATGTGAGAACAAGAGAAAGCATCAAAAGAGTCAACAATGTGAATAATAATGGATTTGAGACTTCTGCGATCTGCATTTTGTGTGGTTATGTCTTCCGGATCCATCGCATTTTGTTGTTTTATGTATCGAAGTTTCGAACAAACAAGGGATTCATATCATCCATTTTTGTCATCATCATGGGAGTTAGAAATTATGGAATAAAGTGAATCAAATAAACATTTCCTTTTGAAGAAATAATGCTGCAGTCAAATCAATCAATACTCATTTTATCAAAAAGTACACATGATGTCATTCAATCATCAAGCCAAAAATCAAGTTTTTGAGTTATGAAGGAGAATCATAGCATTTTAAAACTTCATTCTATCCTTCCAAAAGTTCCAAGAGCTCCTCCCTTCCATTGTGAGACTTTCCATGGCCATCAGAACTCTGAAATTCATCATTAATTGCTCATTTCATCAGTCTATTGCATTTCTATTGCATTTCTGGCATAGTTGTTGCGCTTTAGATTTGGAGGCCAAAAGGAGGAAGAACAGGTTCAATCTTCATATCATTGTTTCATATAATCTCTAAACAAGTAAGTGGAGCCTTCACAAACCCCTCATGCAGTCAATTTCCTCAAAAATATTATTAAAATCCTTGCCTAGGGTTTAGCTGCGCTTTTGCTTCTCTTTTCATTTTTATGGGCTTTTGCTTCACTTGACAGAGAAATCATTTTGTTTCTAAGAATTAAAATCCCTAAGTACCCTCATCAAGTACTTCCCACCATTTTCCACACTCAAACTTACTCATTTTATCATTTTCCCTCAAAAACCTAGCTAGTTCTTGTGTTTCCGGCCTAGGATTGTGTTTTCCCTGTTTCACCCCTCTTTTCTCACTCATTTTGAGAAATTCCACTTTCATGGTGTCCCTAACACATATCCCTACCCCCATAATTTTATTATATTTTTTTCTACCTCCCTTTCCACTCATTCCCTTCCCTCAAGTTGTTGCGCTTTTAGCTCTATGTTGTTATCCTACATAAACGCAGCAACTATTTGTTGCACCAACTTCAAGCTTGGAGTATGAACAAATGGGAAAGAATTTTTGAACTCTAAAGGATTTTTTTGTTTCATAACGTACCCAAAAACAATAACATATCTCATTTTTTTAATATACTTTATGATTTTGGAGGTATAACCAAGATACAAGTTGCTACAAGAGAGTCGTTGCACTTTTGACTATGTTTTTTGTCGTCATTTTCAAAAGATTTTTCTGATCAAATGAAGATTAATTTTGGAAAAAAAAAGGTGGTTTTTTTTAAGGACAAACCAAATCACAATGACCTCCTTCATTTTCTACACACGTATCATATATTTGGATATATTAAACTTTCATTGAGGCCTATTTCATAAAATCAAATCCTCTAGTTTTTCTTACCTGTTTTAGCCATTCTTTTGTGGCACGTATTTAGAGAATATGGGAACAAATTGCAATACACTAAGAGAGGGTTTTCTCGAAAACAACCTTACCTACAAAAACCTCTCCCCATTTCGTAAAAATTATTATGGTTAAAAACATATCAGTTTATCTTTGACCCCTATGTTTTCGTTGCGCTTCTCGAGAATTTGATGTGTTTCTGTGTCTTCAACTTTTTCACTGTATTGTAAATGGTAAATGTCAATTAGGTTGAGGTAAATGATTGTACATGATTTCATCTGAGGTAATTGAGTTTTTTATTGGTTATTGTAGTGAATAATCTTGTAATTTAATGCCTTGAGAGTCAAACTCAATCAGTGAGTTTAAAAGGGGAAGTGGTTTCTAACTCCCCTAGTTTTTGGTTGTGGTTAGAGAATATCCAGTAATCAGTTCCTATGAAGGAGGATTAGACCCCTTAGAGGTGAAATTTTGTTTTTCATATATATGTATTCAGAATCACACAAAATAGAGGGTTGGATACTTGAAGCTCATACTTGGAACTAATGTACTTGACTATTGCAAAAATATAACAGACGGTTGTAGCTATTTTTATGGGATTCTTGTCTTATGGTTAGTGGCTCTGTTTTCTTCCTGTATTTTCTTATATATCTGATGATTAGATATTTTTAGCAACCATCTATATTTCTCCTTATGCTTTATCTTTTAAGAGTTGAAACATAAATCATTGTTTAATGCTCTGTTTTTGTTTAAGATAAGCATTTAAGTGTTTTTCTTCTATACAAGTGACTTCATGCCTTTGCTCACTTAATTCCTGTTATATCTTCCTCGCCACGCTACAATGAAAAACCATTTTGAGTCACGGATTGCACCTAACTTGCCCCATCTTATGTCTGCAACTGACTTTTAGGATTACTTGACCTAGTGCTCTTTATCCAGCAAACCCTAATCAAACCCTACTGCGCTGATACCTAGCCTAAAATCCATATATTCTCCAGTCATTTCCATTGGATGTGAGATTGTTTTAGAGAGAGCCCTATTTGATTTGGTAGGTCTAGCTACTAAGTCAAAAGTTGGTCTGAGGTTACCTCCTTGGCTTCCTTTCTCAGACTTGGGAAAACTAAGGAGTGCTAACTTTTTGGCGTCGTTGGTGGGGATCAAAATTTAATCTTCTCTACGAAAGATTCTTCACTTTGTAGATCTGATTGCTGATGGTGGACAGTGATCAGACACAGGAAGGCTGGAATCATTCACGTGGTGACTCTAACCTAATTCAAAGACTCCACTTGCATAAAGATCTATAAATCAAGGTTTTATTGGTGATTTCACTGGTAGAAGAATCATTAGCCTAAGGGATGCCTTAGTTCATCTATTTTTCTCAAGATGGATTCAATTTCTATAAGGTATGCTCCTATGGATCGTGCTCACATTCAAGGTTTTCCAAATTGAATGCCTTCCATAGATTGGAAAACTTATCTGCCAAAATTCATAGATGGAAACAAGGATGAGGTTATTCTGCATATATTAAAATTTCATTGGCATATACATAAGCTTGGGATTAGGTTTCGTGAGGATTTTTTAATGAAAATGTTTATGGCTACCCTGGAAGGGAAAATAAGATCGTGGTGTAAGGGTTGAAGCTAGGTAGCTTATTCTCTCTTAAAGATTTCCACACAACATTCTTTGAGTTTTATGGAAAATCTCATCATTCATTCCTGTTGTTCGAAGATTGTTGTGAATCCTGTGAAGATTTCATTCGATATCTTGAAGAGGCTTTCTGTGATGAAGACTGTCTGGATTATGAGATCATAGAGGCCCTTTATGAATTTTCTTCCCAATAGAAAATAATGGAGATTAGATGATTTGATACAAAGGATCATTCACAACACACATCAACTCCTTCTTTGCTTGAAGATGAAATAGATTTGCATCCTAACAGTCAGGAAGAAATTGGTCTAAGTCAGAATTCTAAAATTGCATGTACATAAAACTTAAGCAATGAACCATCTTATGGTGATAATCATCTACTTTTGCAAGGAAATAATGAACACAAAGTTGTTTTCCTTGATTGTTGTGATAGTCAAATTGATATTCTTTCTGTTGAAGCACATGAGGAATCAAATATGCTTGAAGTGGTTGCTGCATTTAAAGTTTTCCATGAGCATCCAAAACCTTGTCTTTTGGATGAGAGGTATGAAGATAATCATTCACTTGTTTTTTCAGATTGTTCTTTCTCTCAGTTTTTATTTCAAGATCAGGGTTGTGAAGGCCAAGACGATGTTTCTAATGAAATGCATGAACAAGGATCTCTAGACATTCACCACTCATATGTCTCTCCAACTCATCCATTTTCTAAAACATTATTCCATGAGAATATTCGTGCAAATCATAATTTTGAATTGGTATGTGTGGAAGTTTCAGACAATGTAATTACGATAAAGAATAATCATCAAACATTGCAAGCAGATTATGAAGAGGAGAGCAGTGATAAATAAGAGTTTGTTTTAGAGCCTCTTGCACATGATGATTTTCCTCCAGGTTCAGAAAATGAAGAGTCTCCTGAAGAAGAGGAGTTTGTCCCAGATCCCGTGGATTGGACACTTATGTTGTTGAGACAGTGGCTCCCTCAAATGCAGATTTTCAAGAACACATTTCTCTTTTTCTTGATGCAAGTGAAAAACATGATGAACATATTTTCTTCTTTCATTTAGACAAAGATTTTCATTGGAAAATAAAAGGAGTGCTTGTATTTCTGCTGGATTTCAAGATAGGGTAACATTTCAGATTATTGAGGATCATTTTACTAATTTTCTACAGTCATCAGGGAAGATGAATTTTCTTTTATTTATGCATCATGAGCACATGTTCAATGGACACTTGGAGTTTCCTATCATATGTTTTTTCTGCCTGCTCAAGGAAAGTGTGAGCAGGATTCAATTAAGTAGCAATTTGTTGGATTGGTTACACTAGAGGGATCATTTCACATGATTGTATATATATATATATATATATTCAACAAGTGGGTGGTTGTCATCAGGATTTGAAACCCGGAGTGAAGGCCCTAAGATCCTGATTATCTATTGCCATAAGTAAGTTCAGTCAGTAGTCAAGTTTTTGAGTTAAGACAAGTCAGTTTTTTTTTCTCAGTTTAGTTAGTTAGTCATTTGAGTGTCAAGTTTTGGTATATGACTCCATTGCCCAATGGGTAAGGCTACCTGCTCTACAGTGTTCTTGACTCCTCCTAAAGGAGCTACCATCCCTAGCTAGAGCCAATGTTAGTGTCTATGAGTCACTAGTGATCAAATGTACTCTTTCCATATGGTTGATAGGGTCATTAGGTCAAATTGTTATATTTTCAAATAAAATTTGATGCCTCTTGGTTGTCAAATGGTCATTGGTTACTGTCTAGGTCATTTCTACTCCCTTCACTTGTTAGAGGTCACCATCACCCATCATGGTCATGTCATCATTCCTTGTCCTAGGTCATCAAACAAGTTAGTGGGTCGCCATATAGGTCATGGTCTAGGATATACATTGGATTGTCATCATTATATCAATAATCAATATCAAACAAGGAAGTCATGTCATCCATTTTGGTCATCATCATGGGAGTTAGCAATTAAGGAATAAAGTGAATCAAAGAAACATTTCCTTTTGAAGAAATAATTTTGCAGTCAAATCAATCAATAGTCATTTTATCAAAAAGTACACATGATGGCATTCAATCATCAAGCCAAAAATAAATTTTTTGAGTTATAAAGGAGCATCATATAATTTTAAAACTTCATTCTATCCTTACAAAAGTTCCACGAGCTCCTCTCTGCCATTGTGAGATTTGCCACAACCATCAAAATTCTTAAATTCATCATCAATTGCTTGTTTCATCAGTTGTGTTTCTAGCAGAGTTGTTGCGCTTTTGATTTGGAGGCAAAAAGGAGGAAAGAATAGGTCCAATATTCATCTAATTGTTTCAAATCATCTCTAAACAAGTAAGTGGATTCTTCACAAACCCTTGAGGCAGTCAATTTCCTCAAAAAGATGATTAAAATCCTCGCCTAGGGTTTAGCTGCGCTTCTAATGTGCTTTTCATTTTTATGGGATTTTGCTTCACTTGACAGAGAAATACTTTTATTTCTAAGCATTCACATCCCTAATTACCCTCATGTCATGCGGAAAGAGTTATTTTTGCGGACAAACCTAACCTCCCTAGGAGTCTAAGACTCTCTAGTGACAAA
>APFE030300694.1:160471-181517 GCA_000404065.3 Pinus taeda | reverse complement strand
AATCCTTCTCTAAACATACATTATTCTATGAGAAACCAAGTGTTTTCCGATCTTACCTTAGGTCCAATGCTTGTTGTAGCAGTCTAGCCTTGCTGATCTAGATGAGCTCCTCCTTCACTTTAAGACCTGCATACGCTAACAAAGCAAACGATTACATAACACCTGAATATTTCATAAACCAAAGCATATTCATCACATAGACCAAGGAGTACATGAAATAATTCATTAACAACAAATCATTGAGAAGAATGGACTTATTTGTATTAAGGAAACAAAAAAGGAACCATTACAACCTGAGCGTTGGTGTTGTGCAAGCTCCTCCCAGGGTCCAGCAAGAGATTTCCTCTACTTTGACAAGCTCACCCACTTCCAATATGGCAACAAGAAAGGATGGTAATCTCTCCTCACAAGTTTACAATGGAAGTCCTAATTCCAGCAGCATCTACCCTTTGGAATGCTCAGCTTTCAACCTCCCCTCCTCTGGCGCAAGGCCTGTATTTATAGTGTTCTAGAGGAAGTTATTCAGTTCCAACATCAATGGGATACTCCCTCTTTTGGATGGGGTAGCTCCTCTCTTGATGGGATAAGTTTCTCTATCATAGGGATGCATGAACCATCTGGAGGCGCTCAATACACGTCAAACACTCTTCTAGAAGGCTCTAGAAGTGACCACAAGTAACTTTTTAAAGATGAAACTCGCGCCTTTTGACCTTTCCAGGGGTACGCACCCCATCCTTTGGCTTACAGAGCGTACAAGTACGCAGGTACAGTGTGTTTGGGATGCGTACACATAGGCAAGGTAGAGAGAATCTGCGTACCCAGAGATAAACATGTTTTTTAGTGACTTTCTCTCTTTTTTGAAGTTTGACATGAAGAGCAGAGGTATTAGGCTTGACAAGGAGGATAATATGACTATTGATGGAGCGATATTAACTGCAGATAGTCATGGTGACAAAGTTCAGTGTAACACCTCATAAAGTACTTCCCACCATTACCCACACTCAAACTCACTCATTTTATCATTTTCCCTAAAAAAAACCTAGCTAGTTGTTGCACTTCCAGCCTAAGACTATGTTTTCCCTGTTTCACCCATCTTTTCTAACTCATTTTGAGAAATTACACTTTCATGGTGTCCCTAACATATATCCATAATTCCATAATTTTCTTAGAATTTTTTCTACCTCTCTTTCCACTCATTCCCTTCCCTCAAGTTGTTGCACTTTTAGCTCTATGTTGCTATCCTACAGAAACCCAACAACTATTTGTTGCACCAACTTCACGCTCGGCTTATGAAAAAATGGGAAAGTATTTTTGAAACCTGGAAGAGGTGCTTGTTTATAACATACCCAAAAACAATAACCTCTCTTAGTTTTATAATATACTTTATTATTTGGGATATTTTCCCAAAATACAAGTTGCTACAAGAGAGTCATTGCGCTTTTGAATGTGTTTTTTGTCATCGTTTTCAAAAGAGGTTTCTAACCAAATGAAGATTTATTTTGGGAAAAAAAGGAGGTTGTTTTTAATGACAGACCCAATCACCATAACCTCCTTAATTTTCTACACAAGTGTCATATATTGTGAGATATTCATATTTATTAGAGGCCTATTTCATAAAATCAAATTCTCCAATTTTTCTTGTCTGTTTTAGTCATTATTTTGTGGCACGTATTCTGAGACTATGGGAATGAATTGAAAAAACATGAGAGGTTGTTTTCTCCACAGAAATATTATATCTAAAAACCTCTCCCCGTTTTGTAAAAATTATTATGGTTAAATAGATATCAGTTCGTCTTTGACCCATATGTTTTCGTTGCGCTTCTGGAGAATTTGTTGTGTTTCTGTGCCTTAAACTTTTTCACTGCATTGTAAATGGTAAATGTCAATTAGGTTGAGGTAAATTATTGTACATGAGTTCATCTAAGGTAATTGATTTTTTTAGTGGTTATTTTAGTGAAGAATCTTGTAATTTAATTCCTTGAGAGTCAAACTCAATCAGTTAGTTTAAAAGGGGAAGTGGTTTCTAACTCCCCTAGCTTTTGGTTGTGATTAGAGAATATTAACTAATCAGTTCCTATGAAGGAGGATTCAACCCCTTAGAGGGGAAATGTTGTTTTTCATCTATATGTAGTCAGAATCAAGCAAAATATAGGGTTAGATACTTGAAGCTCAAACTTTGAACTAGCGTACTTAACTATTGCAAAAATATAACAAACAGTTGCAGCTATTTTTATGGGATTCTTGTGTTGTGGTTAGTGGCTCTGCTTTTTCCTATATTTTCTTATATATTTGATGATTATATATTTTTAGCAACCATATATATTTCTCCTTATGCTTTATCTTTTAAGAGTTGAAACAGAAATCATTGTTTAATGCTTTGTTTTTGTTTAAGATAAACATTTAAGTGTTTTTCTTCTAGGCAAGTGCATTCATGCCTTTGTTCACTTAATTCCTGCTATATCTTCCTCGCCACACTATAATGACAAACCATTTTTAGTCACTGATTGCACCTACCTTGCCCCATCTTATGTCTGTAATTGACCTTAGGATTACTTGACCTAGTTCTGAGACCTAGTGCTCTTTATCCAACAAACCCTACTGAGCTGATACCTAGCCTAAAATCCATATATTCTCTAGTCATTTCCATTAGCTATGAGATTGTTTTAGAGAGAGCCCTCTCTAATTTGGTAGGGCTAGCTACCAAGTCGAAAGTTGGTTTGAGGTTACCTCCTTGACTTCCTTTCTCGGCCTTCGGAAAACTAAGGAGTGCTAATAGAGGCAACAATCGATAACGCATATCACAGCTAGGTCACGGGTCTACGCCTAGATGAAGGTTATCACCTGAATCAATACGTTAGGCAATCCCATTCCCAATGATATTGAATGTATTTAGGATGACCCTCCATATTAAACATATATTTAATTGTGATTTATTTGTAATCCTTTGTTAATCTTCCACCAATAAAGGGGCAATATATGTTTGTCTAACCATTGAAGTCCATAGAGTATTAGAGGATAAAATTCGCCAACCACACTTAGTAGTAAGGGCGTTGGAGAAAAAAAATAGGTTTTTAAGTCCCTAAACACTCAGTTGTTTAAATCTGGAAATCAAGTCCCAGTTGACCCATGGTAAAACTAATTTCTCTCCCTAACCGAACCATAGAAAATATGAGCAAAGTTTCTTGATCTTTTCCAAAATGCATTTTGGGATCCAGGCCAAAGAGGCGCAATAAATTGGAATAACTTCCAGAAAAAGTTTTATAAGCACCAAATGACCAACTCTTGATAGCCACCTATTGCACCATCAGTTCAAGTGGTTATCCACCTTTACCACCAACCAAGCCTAGTGCTCTTTGACATAACAACTAGGCTTGAGGTGAAAGCCAAGTACCTTAAGCCAACATCCAACAATTTAACAAGGTAAGGGAGAAAATCAGATAAATGATGAAGATCCAACTTAGAAAGATTATGATATGTGATGGATGATTTTTGAACATTTATAGACATATTGATGGCATGTCCAAAAAAGCAAAGAATATTAATAAGCTTCGAAAGATCCAAAGTCCCCATTGTAGAAAATTAAGATGTCATCTGCAAATAATAAACGAGATATAAATGAATTCTTGGTGATGCATACCCCTTTGAAGGATCCCTTTTGCTTAGCATTATTGACAAGTTGAGTCAATCCCTCCACCACTAAGAGGAAAAGGAGGGGAGGTAAAAGATAACCCTACCTTAAACCCCTTTATGCCTTAAAAAAATGAGAGGTTGCACTATTTATCAAGACAGAAAAGGATATCGATTGAATGAATATCATCACTCAGTTAATAAAATAGAGATCAAAACCAAATGATTGAGCATAAGTCTGATGTAAATCCATCTCACCTGTTCATACACTTTAGATAAATCTATCTTTATAATGGTCCCATTCAAATTTTTCATTTTGAGGTTATGTAGACCTTCCTAGGCCACACCAATGTCCTCGTGAATATGGCACCCTTTCAAGAAAGCAAACTACTCAAGAAAGATTATTACACAGTATTTTGTCACACTTCTTGTCTTGTATCCTGAAGCATCAAATTCACAAAATTTGTTAGTGTATTCACCATGAAACATATACAGAAGCATCCCTGAAGAAAAGAAGAAGACTTGCCTTGAAGAAATTCTGAAGAACTTGTCCAAAACCTTGTTTTGCAAGCTCAACGCTACTTTCAACAAACAAAATGCTAGTAACCTTTTGTCTAACTAGTGACTAGCAAAGACAGCTCGCCTTTTGATAGGAAAATCTGCGTTGGTCCTCTTCAGACAGTTTTTCCTAAAATGGAGGAGAAGCTTCTCCTACTAGAAGTCTCGAGAACAGTGAGCTAGTTGCAGTTGAATGAGGATTAGAGCGAGACCTCCCATTCTTAGTTCTTGATCCTACTTTCATGGATATTCCCCTTGAAATGTCAAACCTCTCCCTCCTTTTATGGATCCTCAACTCCCTCTCCTTCCCTACAAATCAAACCCCTACCATCTACTTTTGGTTATCTGTTGTGTTATGAAACCATCTCACAAAATAAAAGAAGAGATAGATCAACGAATTCAAAATAAGCCTCTTCGAGGGGGCAACCTCCTTTATATTACACAAATGAACAATTCTTGGATGATTCAAATGAAAAAACCTCCTTTCTATATATAGGAGTCTAAGGGGTTACAATATAATCAGAACCAACATAACAATAATAATGTAAGGGCACAACAATAATAATAGTGGGCTTCTATGGGCCACAACAATAATAATATGGGGACTACATGGGCACAATAATAAAAATAAGGAGGCTACACTAATAACAATGATGGAATACACTAGTGTTATAGGGACCTAACATGTTGGTTGGCTATTCCTTGGTTGTCTTCCTACGCTGAAACTATGCCTAAATACTTCCCATTTTGCTAAGGAGAAAGGAGAGCTTGAAGGTCTTGGCTAGGACTTGGAAACTCATCTAAAGGAGGCTTCCAACATCAAGGCTTAAGTGGTTGTATGCTTCCCTTACTTTCTACTAATAATACGTTATGTGTTTTCTTTCCATAAGTGTGTAAATCATTCCTCATTTAGTGTGATAATCCTTGATCTATGACATAGTTTATGTTAGAGTGAATTATGCTATGTATGCCTTTGTCAACTATGTTTGATCTTCCTTGCGAGTATTCATCCACAACGGTGTAGAGAGGATTGAACTTGGAAGTGAGAAGACCAATGACGACATCAATGAGTGTTAGCATCAGAGTGAGGTAGGTCATCTATCCTCCTTTGTATTTTCTGATATAAACTAGGAAAGTTTTCACATATTTTTCTAGTTTGTTGCTAGATCCTCCCATAGGACTAGAGGGATTGTTTCTGTCCGCAGAAAGGATTTTCTACACAACAAAATGGTGACTCCATTAGGGAGCTTGTAACCCTTCAAACCTCCTTTTTATGTTTGGTCTTTTTTATTAGTTTGGCCAACCTCCTTGTGATCTGTGATTTAGGGTCATTTTGGGTCTGCATTCTGAGTAGTACATTCTTTAGAGTATCAAGTCTAGATCTCTCTTTGGATTTCTCCTCATTCTCCTAATTCTTTCTCACTCAACGCGCTTTTTTTCAGAAGCAATCGCATTGTTAACGCTAATTTGTCTCATTACAGTCACACTGAAGACCCTATCAGCTTGTCAGCATGGGTTTTGACCATAAAAGTAGCGTTGATCCACCTTATCAGCATGGGTTTTGACCATAAAAGTAGTGTTGATCCCAAAAATGATATTTTTTTAGGGTTTTTATTAGAAAGGTATAGTGTGTCTTGATCTCTGAAGTGTTCTGCTGCTCTGCGTGCATAGAATTTTCCATTATTTTTGTTAATTTCTTATTGGTTTGCAAAAGCCCATCCCATTGTTTGAAGTAGTGAAAGTAAATTTTGGTTGAGTCTTTAGTTATTGGGTCAATTGAATTTATTGTTAGTTTCTTGTATGTGTGGAAGGAATGTTGATTTGTTGTTGATTAAAGCATTATTATTTCTTTTGATTACATTGCATTAGATGACATTGCATTGAAAAGTCATTTTTTGGATTATCATTGAGCATAGATTACATTGCTTAGTGTTGAAAGCTGAAAAGTGAATTTTGATCCATTGAGAAGAAAAGTAAAAAAAAAAAAAAAAAATCATTTTACTTTTGGTAGGTGCATTAGAATAGTGAAAGCGAAATTCTAGCTAGGAAGATTTGTTTGTTTAATACTTGGTTGTTGCATCAATGTTTGAGTTTTTCCCTACACTAGATATCTTTCATCGAAATGAAAAGAATCATTTTCTATCATATTATTTGCATCATAGGTGTGTTCAGGTGACATCGATCTTTGAGCCTTAAAACTGAAACTTAATCCAAGATCAACGTTAAAATTTACCTCAATTGACCTAAGGATCATTTGGGACATTAACAAAAACGATTAGAGGTCTAAGCTAGAGATATGTTCCAACGTTGTTTAATGTAGGAGCTGTGATTATTTTCCAGCATTGTATCCCACGGGTGAAATCACGTTCCATGTATAGAAGTGTATAGGACCATTCTCTAGTACTTTTAGATATATCAGAGGCTCCACACATGGTAAGTATATGGGAATGCTCTCATCAAATGGTTACACATTAGACAACACTACTACAGACTGCACTCCCACGTACCATCACATATATTTTGGGAGTCCCCAATAGGTTTCTATCCATCCATAGGTAATCGAGTCTGTCGCCTTCTATACTGTGATACACCAAACAAAGCATTAGAGGAGATTGGTTATCGTATGTTAAGTCCTTGGTTATCCAAGGTGTATAATTCAGTTCACGGTTGCTTGGTAAAGCTTTATTCCTAGTTACCCTTTTTTTATTTATTTTTAGTAAGTTCTAAAATCAATTAATTGACCATGGAAAAACATCCTTCCTATGGAAATACTCCTTATTAGATATTAGGTTGAGAATAATGGCAAAATTTCCCGAGTTCACCAACCAAGGAAACCCCTCTGACAGGAATCCTGGTCCTTTTCCTTATTTTGGAAATATTGGTGCTCCCTATATGGCAACGGTGTCCCTTCCTAGGTTTACCATTGGTTTGCTAGTTTGGTTATTTTCGACCCCTATGGTTCCGAATGTCCAAAATGCTCCTCAACTAGGCTCTCCTCCACCTAAATAATATCAACCTCCGTTTGAGACTAAAGTTGAATCTTTCCCTTCTTCACCTATTCGGTATTCTTCCTCTTCTTCCTCTTTGTCTGGTGAAAGTCTGCAAGCTAGTAACCAGGTGGATAAGAAGAAGAAGAAAAGGAATATTAAGAAGAAGAAAAATAAGTAGAGGGCCAACCAAGCGACCATTTATATAGATGCAACTGATGTTGGAAAATCTTCCAATCAACCTCGTAAAGTGAAATTCCCTTGAAATCTTTGTAAGGTTGACCACCTTCTTCGAGAATGTCCTGGTATTCCCAAGATATTAGAAGTGTGGTCCACAGGTTCACATCGACCTTTGTCATCAGCCTCTGGAGATCATGCTGGTGATAAACCGTCGACTAGTGATAGTAAATACCATGGGAAAAAGGGAAAAGTCAAATTTCCCTATAGGTTATGTAAAGGAAATCATCCTATTCACCTTTGTCCTTATATGGATGAAGCCTCTAACGTGTTGGATAACCTTACCGCTTCTCAACCTTGTCTTTTGACTGGTTATCAGAAGCTTTCCCTTGATCCTCCACTAGTTGATCAAGTGATTGATCAGAACTCATCTATGGTCAATACCACTCTCTCTGAAAGTGAATCCCATTAGTTCATTTCCAACCAACCATTGGTTGAAAAAATGGTTAACCCAATTCCACTTTCAATTTATCGTATTTATCTTGTAGAGAGTGAATTTCGTACCGCTCAAGTTCTTTTGGTTCCTTCATATTCCAAAGAATTAGGGGGAAATCCTCTTGTTCCCATGGTACAGGGGGGCGATCCTCCTATTACCATTGTACATGGGGGGGTCCTCTTGTTCCCGTAACACAAGAGGGAAATCCTCCCATTCCGATGGCATCCTCTCCAAGTAGTTTAGTCACTTTCTTTGATTAGAATCGACTGGCAGGATATTGTCTTCCTTCCTATGTGCCCTTTCAGATCATGATAAAGGCTTATAATATACCTGTATCTGGCACAATCATAGATGAAGGTGCCTCTGTTAGTATTTTGTCCTCAACTACTTGGCAAGCTTTAGGTTCTCCGCATCTTGTGCTCATTACCCAAAATCTGTTGGCTTTTAACAGAGGAACCAATCAAACGTTAGGTATCCTTCCTATGTTTCCTCTTACTTTGGGAGGAAAAATAATCTATATCGATTTGATGGTTATCCAAGGCCCTTTGGATTTTAATCTACTCCTTGGTCGTGACTATGTTTATGTCATGGGATCTCATTTCTCTTCTCTCTTTCGTGTCATATGTTTTCTGCATGAAGGAAGAATTGTGGCCATTGATCAACATCCGTTCATTGGTCCTAATTTGACTCCCAATTAAAATGGTCCTTGTATGATATCATCCCCGCCACAGGTTAATTCTATGGCCACATGTTCTGTGCCTGTGTTTACTGATGATCTACTCAGTGATATAGTGTGTCATGTACTAGGGGCATTTGAACCTGATCTTTCCATTAGATCACTTGACATGTATCCCTTCTAAAGCATTGTTCTCCCATATGATGAGAGCCTCTTGGAAGCTATGACCTCTTATAGGCCATAATCAAGGTACCATGAGGACAGTTCATTTACTATGTCAACCTCATTAAAAAATGAAATAGGTCTCTCTGAGCATCGTTCTTTTCTTGTGTCAAGCTCGTTAAAAAATTGAAACAATGTGTCGAAGCAGAGTTCCTTTACTTGTGTCAAGATCGTTAAAAAATGAAACAAGGTGTCGGAGCAGAGTTCCTTTACTTGTGTCAAGCTCGTTAAAAAAATGAAGCAAGGTGTCAGAGCAGAGTTCCTTTACTTGTGTCAAGATCATTAAAAAATGAAGCAAATCTCCTTCCAATTTGAGTCTTTTATTAGATCTCGTAAGTTCCCAGTCGAGTCTTTCACTTGATCTCGTAAGTGAACCTTCATTCCATCCACCTGTTAGTATCCAGTAGTCTACTTAGGTGAATGAAATGAAGCTTGGGGGGCATGTTCCTCGAATTGAGTCATTGTGTTGGGGGCATGCAAACTTATCTCAAGTATAGTTTATCTTTGTTTCAAGCTTGTGTAAAAATGAAACCAAATCCAAGCATAGTTTGTTTCCGTTTCAATCTTATGTAAAAGTGAAATGAAATCCAAGCATAGTTTTTTCCCATGTTTCAAGCTTATGAAAAAATGAAACTATCTTCAAGTATCCTCAAGCATAGTTTCCCATGTTTCAATCTTGTGTAAAAATGAAACCATTCTCACTTTACCTCTCACGATTACCATTTTTATCAGCCTATTTTTGCTAGATGAACCTTGGTTTTTTCATTCCATCGTCACCATCTCTTTGGTTGATCATACGCTTTCACTTGGTTGTTTTACCATTTCCTGGGAAACCTCTGTGATGAGTGGTCTTATTAGCCAGCCTCTTAACCTTTACATGTTTTGAACAGTTCCATCATGATCGAAACCAGTGGTTATCCTTTTATACCACTCATTCCTCTAGGTGGGGTCCTCTTTCACTTCTTTTTCAGACTCCAAAAATATGAAGAGATTTCTGAGCACTTGCCTTTTCAAACTCATAAAAGTAAATGAAAAGGCATCTACTCAGTCTAAGTTTAACCATTTTCTGGACTGAGATAGACTAATGCACGAAAAAGGAATTCCTTGGTCACACATGGCTAAGAGGTTCTCTTGAATATTGTTTTCTATCTTTTTGGATTCGAGAGACTATCTACAAAAAGGGACATCTAGAGTTTTCTTTTTCCTCTTTTTAAAACTCTCTAAACATGAAAAAGATGTCAATTTACCCCTTCGTTGGACTCATTAAACTGAAATGACGAAGGACTTGTCACCATCATGAGACCGAGCTACTCCTTCCTAGGGCTCGTTAAAAATATTAGGATGGATTCATCCGTAGGATGGATTCATCCGAAGGATGAACTTATACGAAAATCATATGATGTCCTCTTCAAGCTTGAGATTAAAAATAATGAGGTACAACTAGAAATAGTGGGGAAAAATGGAAGTAAACATGTCTTGTATTTGTATAAGGTAGAACCTCACTCTTGAACATGACACTTATCTGTATCTCGTGTTGCCTTTGGGTTGTCCTCACTTCATCACTTTCCTTACTGGGTTTTGGGAAACCATTTTCATCTCATCTGATTACATCTTATCATCACCATGACCTCTGATCCTATGTTGAGTCGAATGTTGACCACTTCTGCAGTTGTGTCGCTAATATGTTCAAGAGAAGGCTCTTCTGCAATTCAAACTGCTTATGCCATGTTTGACTTTTCTGCAATAATCCTGGATCACTCTTACCAACTCTGCTAAATCCTATGTTTCGTGTTGATGATGTGGGAAACATTATGGCCCCCCTTCAATGGATCACTTCCTTTCGACTTCGGCTCATTATCCAGGAAGATCTAGAAAATCCCTTTCAGTACCTTGGAGCTTGCATGCCTCAATGGTAGATTCTTCACATTTGATGATAGGTTCACATCATTGACCTTCGATCAAATGATTCTACGAGGGTTTGACTTCAGCTTCCTTGTTCACACTCGTGGATTGTTCTATTGTACCTTGAGAGCCATTGTCATTATTGGTGGTCTCTCTCATGCCTGTTAACGATTCACATAATTGATCGGTAATCAAGTGGTTTAATACCATGTTTGACTCTGACACATCTATTCACATGATGGGATTCATAATTTGGTTGGGTCGAGACAGAGATGAAGACCTTGGGTTATGTCTGATAGATATAGGTTGTGTGGATTTATTAGCTATTCATGACTGTACACATGATTCCTTCTATACGGATGATTGCTTCCATCCTGTAGATCCATACACATGATCCATTCTATTCAGATGGTTGCATCCATGTCGTGGATTCATGTATTGTTAGATGCATATTCATAGATGTATTGATAGGTATACTTACATCAGAGATGTCAGATATATTGTATCATGCTTGATTTTTAGGTCTCATGATGGTGTTTCTATGGGTCCTTGCCTTGACTTGTAAAGCATTTCACCCATCACTCCTTGTTTTGCCTTCATGATTTAGGGGGCATCTGTTACACAATATTTTTTCACACTTCCCGTCCTATATCCTGAAGTGTCAAAATGATGAAAGTTGTCAATTTATTCACCATAAAACATATACAAAATCATCCTTGAAGGAAAAAAGAAGACTTGCCTTGAAGAAATTCTAAAGAACTTGTCCAAAACCTTATTTTGAAAGCCCAACGCTACTTTTAGAAGATAAACCCATGTTGGTAACCTTTTGTCTAACTAGTGACTAGTACTGGGAACACACCTTTTGATAGCAAAATCCGTGTTGGCCCTCTTTAGGTAGTTTTTCCTAAAATGGAGGAGAAGCCTCTCTACTATAAGTCTTGAGAACTGTGAGTTGGTTGCAGTCGAATGAGGATTAGAGCGATACCTCCCATTCCTTGATCTTGATCCTACTTTCATGGATCTTCCCCTTGAAATTTTGAACCTCTCCCTCCTTTTATGGATCCTCAACTCCCTCTCCTTCCCTATAAATCAAACCCCTGCCATCTACTTTTGGTTACCTTCTGGTTGGTTATTGCTTGGTTTCCTTCCTATGCTAAAACTATGCCTAAATTCTTCCCATTTTGATAAGGAGAAAGGAGTGCTTGAATATATTGGCTAAGACCCCAAATCTCATCCAAAGGAGGCTTCCAATATCAAGGCTTAAGTTTTTGTATGCTTCCATTACTTTCTATTAATAATACATTATATGTTTTCTTTCCATAAGTGTGTAAATCATTACTCATTTAGTGTGATACTCCTTGATCTGTCACATAGTTTATGTTAGAATGAATTATGCTATGTATGCCCTTGTCATATTTGTTTGATCTTCCTTACAAGTATTTATCCACAACGACGTAGAGAGGATTGAACTTGGAAGCGAGAATATCGAGGACAACATCAATGGGTGTTAGCATCAAAGTGAGGTAGTCATCTATCCTCCTTCATATTTTCTTATATAAACTAGGAAAGTTTGTATTTGTCTATTTTATTGCTAGATCCTCCCATAAGACTAGAGGGATCGTTCTCGTTCGTAGAAAGGATTTCCTGCACAACAAAGATGCATCTAGAGAGGATCGGCTTAAGCCAGAGAGAAATGGCTTTAGCTATTACTTTGTAGGCAACATTATGGAGGGAGATAGGTCTAAAATTAGAGGAAGAGGAAGTCTAACCTGATTTGGGAACGAGGGCAATGAAAATGGAATTAAAAGAAGGGAGGATGCTTCCCTCTTAACGAGATTATTCGATGACTGTAAGCATACCCTGAACTAAGACATAAAAAATCTCTAAGAAAAACTCCACACCCCATCTGTCAGGCCCCAATCTTTTGTTTCTCTGAAAGTTGTTCAAATTTGATTTCAATTCATCTAGTGAAACCTACTCCATTAAGATATTTCTTTCCTCTACTTCTACCATATGGGGGATACCTAAGCCATTTGGACAACTTCAACAATGGATGAGACACGAGGAGCTTTAAATTAGTTTTTGAAAATTTATTTCCCAGGTTTGCAATCCCTGCAAAAAAGAATACTCAACACCCTGATCATCCCACAAACTGTAGATAGTGTTCATAGTTTTCCTCCCCTTTACAAGAGAATGGAATAACTTTGTGTTTTCATCCTCACTTTTTAGTAAAATATCTCTACTTTTTAACCTCCATTCCTCCTCCCTATCTTTTAGGAGGATTAATCTTCTACTCTCAAGGGATCTATGAACAACTAAATATTCCAGAGAGGTGAAACCATCACTCTCCCTGACAACGAAAGCCTCTAAATATTTTTCCACTACTTCCAATTTTCTTACCTCCAGCATCGTCTTCCTTTCATTCTAATCCTTTACTTTACATTTCATATATTTCAAAATTCATTCGAACTAGGCATAAATTGAAACCTCCAACACAGGAGAAAAAGGGACACAATTTTCCTTAATCAGGGTTACAAAGTCCTCCTCCGCCAGCCAGGCGGAACTAAACTTGGAAGGACTAGTTGACTACTGGGGGGAACCCTTAATCTTCAAGAAGATGGGGGAATGATTAGAGGTTCCACCCTCTCCAACCCATTACTTAACTATAGGGAGGGATTCCAAAAGATCTTCAGTGATCAAAAACCTGTCAATATTCTTCCCAACGCAATACTCCCCATCTCATCTATTCCTCCAAGTCGGGGAGAGCTTAGAGGGCTCCACTTCCACAAGCCTATTTTGAACATGTTGACTATGAAAATAATCTTCCTGAGGATTAGAATGAGCGCGAAACCCCCATGATTTAGCTATGCCCAGAAATTAAGGTCACCTCCAATAATGACATTATTTGACCGGCCAATAATATATTTGTTGAAAGTTGCCTCCTAAAAATCAAATCAATTTTGATAAGGGCCATAAATATTAATGAGAATGATGGAGTTCCCTATAACAAGAGGAGAAAGCTCCAAACCCATAATCATTTCAGAGCTCCATAGAATAGAAATCAAGACCTACTAGGATAACCAACCCACAACAAAACCCCTTGACCAGCTTGAAGCATACATAATAGAAAAGTACTACCCCTTTAACATGCTTTCAAGATATGATGAAATGTGATTGCCCTCACCCAAAGTCTTTTGAAGAAAAAATATATCTGTCATGGAGGATTCCACCAACCTTTTGAAAGCATGTCTTTTAAAGGGATAAGCTAGACCTCGATAACTAAAGGACAAAATTTTCATTGAGAGAGGGGTGACGGGTTTGCGCTTGCTTTAAGGGCCCCTTAGATAGACTTCTTCTTATCAGCGACTATATCATACATGGATTTCTCCTATGTAATATAAAGATATGATTTTTTACCCCTACAACACTTTTCCCCAACATAGGCCCCAAACCCCACAAGAGAACACCCCTCTGAGGAGTATCAATCATGGATCAAAGATTGTAAAGAACATCAACAGGAAGGAGTTTCTCTAAGTAGGACAAGCAAGATGAAGAAGATAAGGAGGATAGATCACCAAAGTAAAATAAAAAAGGGCACAGAGTCAGGGCAATATGAGGGGAAAGCATCAAAGGTGCAGGGGGCGAAGCAATGAAACTCAGGTTCATTAAAGAAAAAGAATGACCAGAAGAAACATGAGGAAAATATGAGATAGCTTCTAAAGAAACATAATTCAAATGAGAAAGGAAGGACTCGATGAAAAAGAATGACCAGAAGAAACATGAGGAAAATATGAGATAGCTTCTAAAGAAACATAATTCAAATGAGAAAGGAAGGACTCGATGAAGTACCTTCAAATGTTAGGGGTGAGGAAGCCAGAGGAATAGTCTTTGGCTGTTAAGCTTCGGAGACTGGGACAGAATTGTGAGCCCTGACAAAAACCTCATGTGAAACTGAGTAAGACATCGTAGGGGAAGAAGCCATAGAATACAAAGTTGTACCAAAACCATCCCCAACTTGTGAACCTGAGGGCCTATGAATTTTCTTCTTCATAGACAAAACAAATTCTTTGGCACTATATCTGTGTTTGTGGAAATCACGACAATGAAATGGAATACCCTCACAATCTAACATAATTAGATCCATCCCTTCACCCAAATCCATCCCACTGGGAAAACCACCACAAATATCCACACTAACCTGATTACCGACCATGGAAGTGTCCCTAGAAGAAATATAAGAAGCATCATGATCCAAATAGGATCCCAATTGATTTCCAACCTACTGTTGGGTCTCGGTTTTGTCTTATTTTTATTTATTTCTCTCATGTTGTCAATTGCCTAAATGATTATTTTCGAATAGTATTTGTTACTTCTTTGTTTTAACAGGATTAAAATAGCATTAATGAGAGTTTAATTGAGGCTTATATGTTGCAGGATTAAAATTGGTTTTATTATACTTTGGGGCATGCCTGCACCAGTGCATTCACATGCCTGCACCATTGCACTTAATTGCCTACACCATGAATTGGGATTCTTGCAGTAGTTACAGTGGCTTCCTGCACTCTGCTGAACTCAAACCTGGTCTTATGCTCTGTTCATGAAGGCAGTGGTATTTTGTTAGAAGCATGCAAACTCTTACACTAATGTCATCGTGTTTGAAGGTGTGCCTGTATTCGAACTCTCCATTCATGGGGATCGACTTATATCAGTTGTTGACTTGTATAAGGATTTGGTTCCTTGGCTTGCTATTGAAACGTTCCTATAAAATATGTAAGCACCTGGAATTAATTGTACACCACACATCAGAAGGTAGCTACTGCAATGGCTGAGAAGATAATTTCATTTGTGTTGGTGTTGTAATTATTCCTCATAGCTTCAGTTATGGCCGCTAAACAGCCTTATGTGGTGTACTTAGGAGGATAACATGATGAAAATATGGACCGCCAACTAGTAGCCGAATCTCATCATGAACTTCTAGCATCAGTTTGAGGAAGTAACGAGGCCGCCAAAGACAATATCTTGTACTCATACAGTAGTAACATAAACAGTTTTGCTGCTACTCTTGACGAAGAGAATGCTCTTACTCTCTCAAATCTACCGCAAGTATTGTTTGTATTTTCCCGCCAAACATGTTATTACTTCAGTCAGACATAGATGATGGGCATGGTCAAAAGCATTTGAGTGTCCTAGCCATTGGAGAAGGTGAAATGAAGGACTTACGTAGCTCAAACAGCACAACACTAAAACTTCCAAATCCTTCATCCCATTCTTGTATTCAAATTGATGGCAAAGAGGTTTTCCATTTTGCAGTAAACCGTGTTCCACAAGAAACAATGGAAGAAGTTGGGGTAGGTTCACATTTGGACTAATTGTTGCTTCATCAGGAAAACCAGAGGATTATTAGTGTTGTAGTTGATCGGCTGCATATTAAACCTGATAGGGTAATTAAAAATTTAGATGGTTACGGTAACAACAGTGTTGCATCTATTCCTCTAGCACTTGTTGAGATATGTGTTGAATCTCTGAAGCCAACTGGAGAGCAGCTCACGCAAGGAGGAAATCGATTAAGCCAAATCACACCACTCCAGGAAAAGAGGAATGATTCACCAGAATCATTCCCTCTTTTGACATTCAGTTGAAAACCAACTTTATTCATGGAAAATTGTTGAGATCTTCTTCCTCTATTCTAATCGGCTAATTAAAAGCCCAAATTGTACTTTAATGTTATATAAGAGATTATTGGGAGCAAGAATGATTAGTCAATCAATTAATGCATTAGATAGCAATCCAACCAGGAACAGTACGCGGGAGAGGAAGGCGCAGAAGAGAAGAGGATTTGTCCTAATGTAGCCTCATAGAATTCATCAGTTGTGGATCGCTCCTATGGTCTTGCTGGAGTTGAGTGATGTCTGCATAATGTAACACTGTTTTCAGTAATCAATTGAAGCAATTTCCCAGCATGTTCTATTTAATTATCTATTGCATCTAATGACTTCGATTTTTGTGTGAACCAGGCACTCAAAGAGGGTGCGAATTGGCTGGGTTGACCACTAGACTAGCTTGGCACTGCTCTCATATTTTAGATTAAATAGAATCTAAATTATTATTTGATGTGTGAAAGACTTAACTGTTTCAAGTCTCTTTTCCTTCTTCAAGTTAACGTTATTTAAATTGTTGTAGCGTTTTCCCTTCAGCTTTAAACTTCATTGATTTGCTGCATTAAGAAATTATTCCTATTTGTGCTTACACTTGATATATTTCTCTAGTTGTTCTTATTGACAAGATCTGCTTATGCATTGATGAGATGCAATTGATTTATACTCCGGAATATGAAAACGATGTGAGTGGGTGTGGTTTTGAGGCATTGACAAATCCATTTAAAACTCTACTTACAAAAACCATATATTATTTGGATGTCGCGGAGCCAATATTAATGAAAGTAAATTGTGTCATTTACTTTCCATTAAACTTCTGAAGAGTTTGCAAGATTTATTTTCAAGGCAAGGAAGGCGGGAGATTTACATTAATTTAATTGCTTTAATAAGTTATTTATGTAGTATTTACTTGACGATGCTTTCAAGTTAACCTTACACAGAATTAGTGCAGATAGAATTAGTGTAAGCAGAATTGTTTTGAATTGCTTTTGAATTTATTCCAGCATTTACAATCTTTTTGTTATTATGCCAACACTGCTTGATTTCTAGTTCAGTTTTCCTTCTGTTCGCTTGTAATTAGAATTTCCTTTTGCATTGTTAATTTCCTTTTATTTCCCGCATGATTTAATTGTGTGGATTGATGTTTTCTTGAATTCCCTTTAGTGCAGGATTTCATTTATTGATGAGATTAATACGTAAGATAAACTAGCATTATTTTGCAGGTTGCTAGGGGATTTCTCTGGCATTTCCAGTGTTGCATCTTGAAGTTCACAAACTTTCTGGATTGACAAATTAAATGTTGGTACATTTATAAGCCCTATACTGCACCCAACACCTACCAAAAAAAGGGTTCATGCCATAGATGAGCTAGGAGACTAGGGATACCTACCCATACTGACATCATATCAATTTTCTCTCACCTAGCATTGAAATGAGGAATCCACTACTTGAATATGATAGAAGTGGAGTCGATCAATGTCACTCTTCCTTCTATAACCTTTGCATCTACCTCGACCTAACATATCAAATGGACCCAACTCCACAAGAGCATGAAGAAATATTGAATGGTTTTTCAAGGGACACACATAAGACTTCACCCATTCTTTAAGGGAAGGCTGAATTTCCTACTGCAAATATGGTCGACCAAAGATTTCTTATTAAAATCCTATGCTTGTTGGATGATTAAATCCATACCCAACGTTGCCACCATTTGCAGATTGGTTTTAATCTTAATAAAATGGCTCTTCTTCCTCTTACTTGGAGCTAGAGCACCTTCCCCAATGGACTAACCATTCACCACACTAGCTGAGGCCACATGGGCCTTGCCCCCTGCCTCAAAACCCTACTGACAAGAACCCACCTCCAAAACCTAAGAACCTAGAAATTTAAGATCATTTTTTGTTGGATGGAAGCTTAGGCGACACAGCAGAGAAAAGAGATCTAGAAAGAGCACTAGGATTAGGGAAACCCTCGTTGAACACCATGCCTTTAGACGATGAGATCAGAGCAGCTGAGAAAAAAGGACCAACACCAATATCCAATGGATTATGAGGGGAATTCGATGGAAGGGGTCACAAAGAGAGATTAGAACTCCAAGGGTTTTGCTGAAAAAACCTACAAAGCCAGAAAAGTTTCAGAACTCGGATGAAAAGTGCTAGGACTTGGGACACCAACAGAAGAACAAATCCCAACCCCGTTGATGAGAAAGGAATCTGAGGAAGATGGCACTTGTGAGGAATAAGTGTCAAGCAACATTGAAAAAGATAGACGACTATTAGCACAACAGAAGGAGGAAAGGAAGACAAAAGAAACCAGATCCCTAGAAACCTAGGGAGATAGATGAGGCAAGGGAATATCTGGGATTCCACCCCCAATATTTGGGATCATCATAGACTGCCAGAAAGAAGAGAACCCAACCCAGAAGAAGACAGTCAGCCTTCCAGAAAGGGAGCATAAAACGAACCCAACAAAAGAGCTCCAAAAAGAACATCGTAGACCAAGATAATGGAAAAAATAGAAATAAAGGACTTTGATAGCCCAAAAAATGTGAGAGGCTAGTAAAAAACAGAATAAAAATCAGGGAATATATGGATGATAATGACAGAATTCTTGACAAAGAAATTTGAACTAAACCTTTCACATAGAACGCGCACTGTGAACATTGTTGCCTGCAAAACCCTAGCATCCATCCTCAACTTAAAATTCATTCATCTCTCTATGTTATTAACAATGAACATGTTGACATATTATCAAAATATATACAATATTATACTAAATAATTATAATTTACTTATACTTAGGTAGGCAATATTTTAATTACATAAATAGATGCTTATTTTAAAATATGATATATATATATATATGAAAAGCAATTATAATGTTAAAATACAAATATTATAATATAATAAATAATTAATTGTAGTTTTAATTATATCCAAATAGGTAGTATTTTTAATTATTTAGATAGATATTTATTGTGGAATATGATTTATAATATATATTAGAATAATATATTATATTATAAAATAAGAGTTATTTTTTTATTTATCATTCTAGATCCATTTTAACTTTAGATTTACCAGGTGTTGAGAGGGATCAAATCTCTTAAGATGCAAAGAGATTTGATCTCTTTAAACAATTCGAAATTAAGATAAATCTAAACGAACTTTATATAAATTAAAACATAAATAATTTCAATATCTAATTAGTTTTTTTTTAGTTAATCATCACAAAAAATCTATTAAAACATAAGCATGATTACATAGATAACTGTTGGACCAAAAATTGATTTCAAAAAACTAAAGACTACAAAACTCTCTTGCAATAACAAGTTCATATCAGCAACATAATAAATATGTAAATTTATATAACAGTTCAACCTTCAAGACTGACCCAAAAATAGGAACCATAGATAATAATTTTTAAATTGTCGTCCAAAGTTGCAATAAGGAACGACAAGAACATCACATTGCAAGATATTTGCAGCAACAACTACCAAAAACCAAAGACATACCAAGCAATTCCAAACCAAAAAGGTGACCTGCGTTGAAGACACACATCAATATGCGATGATGACTCAAGAAGGTGGAGAAGTTTTCGATGGAAAGAAGAGATATTATTTTGGGCATTAATGACTGCAAGGGAGAGAGAGAGAGAGAGAGACAATACCTCTAGCTCTGGATCTGAAAGGACAAACTTCTCCACCTTTCTCACACAAGCCAAGATATCATCCAAATTGAATCAAACATTCTGGAGCATTCCCTTTATATCCTCATGCCCTGTAAAGAGTTGGTAATTATCCACATGTTTGTCATGTAAGAGAATTCTAAAGAGTATTTCCATTTGTTGATGAATGGCCATGGAATGAAGGAAGTAGAGTTGTCTCTTATGGAATTTACACAGATTTAGAATCCATTTGAGGTCCTCTAACTCAACCTATGAATCTGAAAAATACAACTTTTCTCCAAATTCTTTTGTCTCAAGCATTCTGGTCTTTGTACGAACCTCGTTTGGCACTAAATCAAAATATTTGGCTACAAAATTCCAATGAAAAAGATGCATTCATCGAGGTGTTGAGCTGGTAACTCCTCCCCGATGGCTAGGCATTCTTTGTCTAGGTGCCATTGTGGTAAAACTGAACTGACAGACCGTTATACTTTCTGAAATCAGATATGAGACTATCCCGTACCCAAAAAGGTGGATTGTAAACTTAAACAAACCAACTATGACCTCAAAGTTCACACCAATGAGTGTAGGACAAAGGACATAATCAAAAGGAGGATAAGGGTTATTTGCTTGAGGGTTCCAAATTAGAGTATGATTAGAAGCAAACTAGGGTCGACGACTACAACCAATCCAGGTGGGTGATACCTCTATGCAGGATCAAGGTTGTTTCCAAAGGCCAAATATGAAAGAAAAAGCCCAAAATAGAAAACAAGTACTAGACACCCAAAGAAGACAAGATTTCCTTAAGCAAACCTAAGGAAGTAACTTGCTAGACCTATACAATTCCTGAATTATAGTGTAGGAGGAACTAAAAACTGAAACTTGCAAGCTAGTGACCCCAATTGCACAATAAACCCTAAAAAATTAAAACCAGATAAAGAAGCTACCTGGGTACCAAACTCCTGTTGAAATATGGCAACAAGAATATTCCAATTTAATTTGTCCTTGAATTAAATTGTGAATTAAAATTGAATTTAGTCTTAATAGCTACTTGGAAATAATTAATTTATTTATTTTAAAT
>APFE030300694.1:135628-148805 GCA_000404065.3 Pinus taeda | reverse complement strand
CAGGAGAGACTGGAAAACGAGACAGAGTTGTAGCTCTCTGCAGGTTGCAGCCTGCGTACTGGTAAAGGACTGCACCAGAACAAGACCATTGTAAAAGGAGTTTCTAATTTGAAAGAAGATAGAGACATATTGCAGCAGGTGGTTTTCACCCACATTGGGTTTCCACCTTATATCTGGTGTTCTTTGATGTGACTGTCTGATTTTCTTGATCATGCTCATTATTTATGGTATTGGTATGCAAAAATAAATTCAAAGTATAAATAAGAAAGATTTGGTAAAAGAATTAGATAATACTGATTCCCCCCCCCTCTCAGTATTATTGTCAACAATAATACAATAGTGTGGGGTTTTTATCTGAGACTTTCCCCAAAGTATTTTCATGTGTATTGTGCCATTGATTCTTCTTATTCTGGTTATATTGTTCAGCTCGATATTTAAGCTGCCGCAAATTGATAGTAAAAGTAGGTTATAATATTCTTCTTTGATTTATATTGCATTATCGGGTTAACCTATCATATATTTTTCTACATGGTATCGGAACTGTGAACAGTATACTAAGAAGAGAATTCGAAGTTTGAAGTTCGGGGTTGCAGGTGCAAATCGAATTCATATCATACTTCAAGGTTGGCCAATGGTGTTCTATGGCTTGAGACTCGAGTATGCCTTGGAAGGTAGCTTGAATTACATAGCATGGAAAGACAGGATGGAGGTTGTATTAGAAGACAATGGCTTGAAGGAATTCAATGATCAAGAAATCCTAAAGCCAGCTTCAGCGAATGCACAAGAGTTTGCTGAGTGGAATAAGTGTGTGGCGAAGGCGAGACGGATCATCCTTGAGAGAGTTCAAGGCCATATTATCTCGAGTCTCCATGGGAAGGATACTCCATTTTCAATGTGGAAGACATTGAAGGACCTCTATCAGAACAGTAGCAACCAAAGGAAATTGGCGCTCAAGGATAAGCTTCAAAGAATCAAGATGGAGAAGGGCGATACTATTTCCACATATCTGAACAAGCTCACCACCTGCAAAAATGAGCTTGGTAGTGTGGGAATAACTACTATCGATGATGATATGGTGAGCCTCACTCTCCTTGGCCTTCCAAAGAGTTGAAATAGCTACCAAGACTCTATGAATGGAAGGGAGAAACTGTCGGATTAGGAACAAATGTGGTCAGATATTATGCAGGAGGAGATCAAGAGGAGCACATGAGATGGTTCTTCATCCAAGAATGATGATGAAAAAAATCTGGCCTTAGCAAGTAAGGCAAGGAAAGGGAAGGGGAAGGCTTCCCATTTCAAATCGAATTCTTCTCATGGAGGGAAGAAGGTGACATGTCTAAAGTAAGATTTTTTAATTGTCACAAGTGGGACATTATGCGACTAATTTCCCATTCAAAAGAAGTCCAAGAAGGGATCCTTGGAAGGATCGGAAGGTGAGGCATTAAGCCTCTTAGTTCGAAATGGACTTTACCCTCATCACATGCATGGTGTCATTGATGATGGGTTGTGTCTGGTATCTTGACAGTGGAGCCTCCTTCCACATGATCGGTGATAAAAATTCATTTAGTGCCTTGGAGGAGAAAGACCTCAAGATGCGCATAGAGATGGGTGACGATGGAAGGTATAGTGTTTCAAGAGTGGGCACGGTTGCTTTTCAGAGGGAGCATGGAGCTCCTCTCACCTTGACAGATGTGATGTATATGCCTGGATTGAAGAAGAAATTGGTATCAGTCGTGATCTTGGAGGACAAAGGCTATGATGTTGTCTTCATTAAAAAAAAGGAGTTCCTAAGACACATAGACACGGGTCAGACCAAAAGGATAGGGATTCGGGTGAAGAATCTCTATAAACTGGAGGTAGATGATTGTGCATCATTGAGTATGAAAGCAGAATTGGTGCAAAGCCAAGACATTGGCGAGTTGTGGCATAGGCGGTTGGGCCATTTGCATCATGGGGCTTTGAAGATAATGCAGCAGATATCTACAGGACTTCCCAAAGGTAAACTTGAGCAAGTTGACACATGCAAAGGTTGTACCTTAGGAAAGTACACCAAGTCTTCCTTTCATGATCGAGACAGTTGAGCAAAGGCTATCTTAAAGCGAGTTCATACTGATTTGTGTGGACCATTCTCGATGGCATCCATAGCGGAGCGAAGGTATTATGTGATTTTCATTGATGACTATTCTCGTAAATGTTGGATTTATTTCATGCAGAAGAGGGACCAAGCTTTCACTAAGTTTTGTGAGTTCAAAGCTTTGGTCAAGAAAGAGTCAGGGAAGAAGATCAAGGTCTTGAGAAGTGACAATGGTGGATAATATGTCTCTCAAGAGTTTAAGGACTTTTGTGCAGTGGAAGGAATTAAACGAGAGTTGACGACACCTCATAACCCACAGTAGAATGGGGTGACCAAGAGGAAGAACAGAACTATTGTAGGGGTAGAACGGGCAATGTTGCATGACCAAGGCCTACCACTTCACTTGTGGGTTGAGGCATGAAACACAATGGTCTATTTGCATAATAGAATCCCACATCGCATACTTGGGATGAAGACACTAGAGCAAGCTTTCTCTGGTAAGAGACTAGATGTGGGTCACTTCAGGATCTTTGGCTCATCAGTATATTTCCATGTAACAAAGGATGCATGGAAGAATCTTGAGCTGACAGCAGAGTTGGGGATATTTTTGGGGTACACTGATACACCTCACAACTATCTGGTGCACTTGCCTACCAGTTGGAGGACAGTGGTTCACAAAGATCTCAAGTTTGATGAGCAAAAGGCCATGTGAGTTTCCCTTGAGAGGGAGCTCCAACTACAGGTTGTGGAGGAACTGTTGGTTCCTAAGGAGGAGGAGCCTCAGACTGATGCGGAGTAGCCACATGCAAAGGTTCTAGGAGTGGAGACATCCACTCAAGCAGAGTCTTCCAGAGATGGACGGAAGCGCAGAAGAGAAGCTGAGATATTGTTGGAGGATGCGAGAGAGAATGTGGGAGCACCATATTCTCACTGCAGACAGAGAAGATCACCTGAGATGTACACTAGATACATGGCCCTTGCTAGGGAATGTGTTGAGACCGAGCCATCTTCCTTTGAGGAAGCAATGCAGCAGCCGATATGGGTTGATGCTATGGTTTAGGAGTATGACTCCATAGTTCATAACAGTGTTTGGGACGTGGTTTTGAGACAAGAGAACAAGTCAGTTGTGAGTTCTCATTGGCTTTACAAGGTAAAGCAACTTGCTGATGGTAGTGGGGAGAAGCATAATGCAAGATTTGT
Source organism: Pinus taeda (assembly GCA_000404065.3). Lineage (NCBI taxonomy): Eukaryota > Viridiplantae > Streptophyta > Pinopsida > Pinales > Pinaceae > Pinus > Pinus taeda. The sequence continues at coordinate 145,531 of APFE030300694.1, read as the reverse complement.
TGCCCGTGGATTTTCACAGGTCAAGGGGATTGACTATAATGAGACTTTTTCTCCTGTCGCAAGGTACTCATTTATCAGATCTATTTTGGCACTATCAGCACAGATGGATTGGAAGATCCATCAGATGGATGTGAAGACTACATTCCTCAATGGCCAGATTGAGGAAGAGGTGCACATAGAGCAGCCGAAAGGTTTTGAGACCATCTATCATGAGTCGCATGTGTGCTGACTCAAGAGAGTGTTGTACGGGTTGAAGCAAGCACCTCGTGCTTGGTACACCAGGATAGACATCTACTTCATTGGGTTGGGCTTCACAAAGAGTGAAGCGGATGCGAACCTGTACCACATCGTGGTGAAAGGTAAGTTTTTTATCATCGTACTTTATGTTGATGATCTCATATTGACTGGTGGTGATCAGTTGATCGTGTCTTGCAAGGAGGACCTTGTAAGAGAATTCGAGATGAAAGACATGGGTCTCATGCATTACTTCCTTGGCATGGAAGTGTGGCAAAAGGATGGGGAGTTGTTTGCGTCTCAAAGTATGCCAACGAGATACTCAGGATATTCCACATGGAGAAGTGCAAGCCCATGCAGACTCCTCTAGCAAGTAACTGGAGGAAGGAGGTTGCTAATTCAATAGAAGTGGTAGAGGCTACTATGTACAGGCAGCTTGTGGGTTCACTGATGTACTTAATAAACACACAACCATATTTGTGCTATGTAGTGAACCAGCTGAATCAAGCAATGGTTCATCCTACCATGATTTTTTGGAAGGCGGCAAAGCATGTATTGAGATACCTCAGAGGCACATCTCAATATGGATTATGGTACAAACAGACAAAGGGATTGAAGCTACAGGGCTTCACTGGTGTAGATTGGGCAGGGATTCCATCAGATTGGAAGAGCACGTTAGGATGGATTTTCAACCTTAGGTCAGCGGCAGTTTCTTGGTACAGCAAGAAACAGAGGTCGGTAGCACTCAGCTCGGTAGAGGCAGAATACATGGCTGCAAGTCAGGCAGCATGTGAGGCCATCTAGACGTGGAAAATCCTAGTTGTTTCTTTTTTATTAAAGGATGGATCTAACTGTGATCTATTGTGATAATCAGAGTTGTATCAAACTCTCTAAGAATCCAGTATTTCATGATATGTCCAAGCACATCGACCTCTGGTATCATCATCTCAGAGACTGTGTAGCGAGGAGGATCATGTTGTTGCAGTATATTTCGATAGAGGAGCAAGATGCTGACATTTTGACAAAGGCATTTTCAAAGTGTAAATTCAAGTTCCATAGAGACAGGATCGGGGTGGTGGATAAGCCCTTTCTTGTTGAGAGGGAGTGTTGAAATATGGCAACAAGAATATTCCAATTTAATTTGTCCTTGAATTAAATTGTGAATTAAAATCGAATTTAGTCTTAACAGCTGCTTGGAAATAATTAATTAATTTATTTTAAATTAATTAGTTGGAGAAATTCAAGTTAGAAGTCTTTTTGAAGTCATGCAAGAGTTATCCCTTAAATTAAGGAGATAATATTGAGCTATATTTGAGTTATAATTAGTTAACTCATTTTACTAAGTTAAGTCTAGTTAGATTAGTTTCAAACTATTTGAGGAACTAATAGTGAGTTAACAGTCAGTTGATGCATTAATGTACTCAACTAGTGCTACTCCAGTTAACTGAAGATTCCCTCATCAGAAACTCATGCATGTCTATTCTGAGAAGGACCTAGTTGAGATTAATGTTCAAGGAAAGTGTATTATCAATTGCATGTGTTTTCTCATGGAGAAAACTCATGCATGCAGTCAAGGATTCATCCTTGAAAATGGCACAGTTTTGAAGGCTTGTTTTTCCACTTGGTAATAGGCTAATCATCCATAAGGAACAACACAAGGAAATAGGAGCTTGGAGGGCAGAGAGGAAGGCTGGAGAGAAGCCAAGATTACCTGTGAGAATCTGTGAGGATTGTACTGAGAGCTAGCTAGTTGTTAGAGCTAGGGCTTTGTATGATTCCTATGTATTTCCACCATGTATAATAATACAATAGTGTGGGGTTTTTATTTGAGACTTTCCCCAAAGTATTTTCATGTGTATTGTGCCATTGATTCTTCTTCTTATGTTTATATTGTTCAGCTCGGTATTTAAGCTTCCACAAATTGATAGTAGAATTAGGTTACAGTATTCTGCTTTGATTTATATTGCATTATTGGGTTAACCTATCACAGATTTTTCTACAACTCCACGTACCAGAACCAGACAGTTGAATGATATCCCTGCAAAATCGGTCCCCTAAAGCACCGAAGTGGGTAGAACCACGGCAAGATCAAAGATTGGTCCGATGTTTGTATTATGTAGAAATGGGATCAAAAACATGTAAATTCTCCAAAATATCTAAGAAAATAAATGTAGATTGGATTAATGTAATTCCCCTCCAAAGAGCATTGGCCCTCAACAAAAATAAACACCGCAAACTATCCTCCTCACACTCGGATAGAATTACTATGGATCGAGGATAGATTAACATAGTAACCACCCATCTGTCACTTTTCACACTCTCGTAATCTTTCCACGCATAATACCATCTACCATATTTGTAAAAAATGCACTGAAAGGAGTGATGTAAGAAATAAAAGCATCACCCTTCTGTTGCAGTCTCATGGAATGCCAAGTTGTAGATTTGGCACACAACTTAAAAAAAACATTCCTCTTGAACTCCTTCCCATCATTAATGGTCACCTCTGCAATTATCCCTCTACAAGACATAACCTTATCATTGCATGCACCATTAGCCTCATCCAATGATATTATGAAACTAAATACCTTTGTAATGCATGAAACCTAAATGCCCATTCACTCACCAACCTCTATGCATTTAATTTGATTAGACAAAGGTTGGTTTGATATGCTCATACCATCGTTTCGCATGCCACCTGTCCTAAAGAGAGGGACAATTGTCTTGTTGGAACACTCTTCAAATCTATAACATTTAATGCAATGTACACACCCCCATTGGGGAGCCCCAAATCGGTATTCTTTGTTTGACATTTCCTAGCATGCTTAAAAGTTGTGGTATTTGGCCTCCATTCCATCGTTTGAGAAGGATAGATTACTAGTTAGAAAACACTTTGTAAATGTATCCCTGCACAATATTCTTTGCCTTTGAATTGGATCCATAATGCATCTATTAAACGGAAAGTGCATGTTGAGAGTTTTAATTGATGAATTTATCCTCCAATATTTATATGTCAATCTAGGCTCGTAAACACGATCTGCACTGCACTTCTTGATTCAGTTTGTAGGGCAGAGCTTTAATGTTTCCTTTATAATTATCAGCTAAGTAATGGAATACACAAATGCTCATAAACACACAACTTCAAAAAGGAAATCAATCCATCTTGCTAACACAAGTAGAATCAATAATCAAATTCAACTTAAAGACTTGAAATCTCTATAAACTTAACCTATTCTATTCTTGGACTGGAATCTGGACTCAAGTGAAGGCCTAATTCTTTACCAGAGGTTCTACTTTGACAAACTATGAAAGCAAATTCCTAATCAAATGAACTCCACACATCAACTCAATAGTTTAAAGTTACATTCGATCCAAACCCTAATTTCTGGCTTTTACAATTTACACTTGAAAGAATTAAAATATCTAATCTATTTTCAATGGTAATTCAATTTTAAACTAAGCAATCAATCTTGCACTCAATAATTGTTCATGATAATTCGAAAGATGATGACAAAAGAATTAAAAACGAAATTTTCAGAATCGATCAATCACACCCAAAATTACAATGTGCAAGTTAAAATTCATATTAAATCTTTATGGTGGGAACATGAAGTCCTATTCTACAATTAAAATGACACAACTCTTATGGACTCTATAATGAAACCTCAAGGAAACGTTAGTTTCAACCATACTCTATTTTTATTCGTATGCATCAATGCAGAGATTCATGCTTTCAATTCGATCTTCTAGTTTGAGCACGCATAGGAAGGGTTCATTTAAATTTGAAGATGATTTTAGATGGGCAAGAACAACAATCTAGTTCTCTATGTATATATGAATGAATGTTTACAAAATTGAATACAAAGAAATGGAGTGATGCTCTGTTTATGTCGAATGCACACCCACAACAAACTATAAACAATTCCTTGAGACCATTCAATATGAAATCCTCAGCATTATACGCATAGCTTGTCTAATCGAAATTTGGCACACAATATCATTCCTTTAACTGAAACCAATCCAACATTAACACACATAGTATTGAATTACTTTGTGACAGCTGATCAAAATCAAACTTAAAACAATAGTTCAAGAACTAATTTAAATCAAAATGTAGGAAGTAACTAAAACGCACACAAAGATTACTTATGCATATGATTACAGAAGTAGGATCCGAATTGTGGTGGGCCCTTGCCACACGCAGAGTCAGCTTCGAAGCTTACACGAAAGAACTAAACTTCAATGCATTCAATTTAGAGACTCAATGAGTTCATAATTGATCTAAAATTGAATCAGTGACTCGCCATGTTGCATCACGGTACTAAGCTTAATTACTGAATAACAGAGTTTACAATCTTTAGGTTTCATAGCAAAATGAAATGGCAATCATCCTCCCCCTTTCCACATTGTTTGCTACAAGATTTATAATCCAGTTTACATATTACAATTAGTAAAAATCAAATCATGGAGATGCCAATCTGATTTTGATTCTAATCAAGGCTTAGCAACCAATAGTTTTCTATACAAGATCTAAATGATAAGACAGAATTCTGTTTGGGAAGCTGAAAGCTGGCTATGCATAAGAAGCATCGATCTTCCTTGTTTAATTCGATGAGGTCACGTTGACCATATTTCTCATCCTTAAGTGCAAATCTTCAAGTGTAATTTCCTAGAGTGGAATTTTGGATTGCTGCCTTAAGTACAGTTCCTTATTTGAGTGCAAAATTCTCTTTTGATGCAGAAGTCATGGGTCCCTGTGAGAGCAATCTTCACATATATCACCCATAATGATTAGTAAAAAAACAAGCACACATTCAACTTCCTAATATTGATCATCAAAATAGCTAAAACAACACCATTTGTAATGCTTTTACCTTGGATGGGAATTTGGTATAGTCCAGGCACAAGGAGGTCAAAATGACATGAAAAGAGTTCAACTATAGCTTAAAATAGGGAAAAAAGTAGTATGAAAAGTGTATGAACAGAGAAAAAATGTAGTCCAAAATCTCCCCCATGATTGAGTTGATGAATGTCCTCATGCATCTCAAACCAAAAGAGATTGAATCACCTAATTGTTTGGTCAAAGGCCAGCTGTTGTGACCAAGACTTCAAGTCCTCTTTTCAATGGCACTGAACATTTGGTGAACTGCCTGGCTAATTTTTGAGCATTGATCCTTTTTGCAGGACAAGTCCCGGTTGCTTTCCATGTCAAGAGTTGTCTATTCTTTCTCTTCAAAGCATCATTTTGAGTGAAGAGTCTCAAGTTACTGTCACGCAGTTGATTATTCACTCCTCTGACATAGTGATTTACAGTACCTTAAATTTATGAGCCTAATCTTTGAGTTACAAATCCATTTGGGCACATCAATCCCATCATCCATATCAGTGTTTTTAGGGCTCATCAAACCCTAATTTTAGTTGCTACATGCCCTAAACAAGTCACCCCTTTGAATGCCTCCTTCCCAGACAGTTTCATGACTTGAAGACATCTAGAAATGGCCTCTAGAGGGACCAACGTAGGTAGGCCCATGTAAGGGTGCGCTGCAGAGCAGTTAAGTCCATGCCAGGGTGCTCTGCAGAGCACTTAGGCTTCCTTTCACCTGCATTGGGCGAGTTTGAGTGAACTTCACATAGGGTTTGGGGAATATTCTTATCTTTTGGGGTCTCTAGAAGGTTCCCTCACTTATCAACTCCTATGAGCTCAAAAATGGATGAGGAATGAGTTAAGATGTATCCTATCCTCTCATCCCTTCCTCCATGGAACTAATTCTAAGTATGGAAGACCATTGAATGCCACCATTTATGACAAAACCTCCTTCATCTCCCTATAAATTCACCACTCATCTAAGTGATCAGGGGGTTGGATTACGTTGAATTGTAAGGAGATAATGTTGCTATGAGAATTGGCTTTGAAGCAAGTATTGTAATGCTACAAGTTTGTCATGCTTTTGATGTGATGTGGATGAGGATAGTTCTTTTACTGTGTCAACCTCGTTAAAAAATGAAACAGGTCCATGAGGATAGTTCCTTGTCTTGTGTCAACCTTGTTAAAAAATGAAACCAAGGATATGAGGATAGTTCCTTGTCTTGTGTCAACCTCATTAGAAAATGAAACCAAGGATATGAGGATAGTTCTTGGTCTTGTGTCAACCTTGTTAAAAAATGAAACAAGGAGTATGAGCATAGTTCCTTGTCTTGTGTCAAGGTCCTTAAAAAGTGAAAACAAGGAATATGAGGATAGTTCTTTCACTATGTCAACCTCATTAAAATTTGAAACATCTCCCATGAGGACAGTTCCTTGTCTTGTGTCAACCTCATTAAAAAATGAAACAAGGGTCTACGAGGACAATTCCTGGTCTTGTGTCAACCTCGTTAAAAAATGAAACAAGGGTCTATGAGGATAGTTCTTTTACTGTGTCAACCTCATTAAAAAATGAAACAGCTCCAATGAGGACAGTTCCTTGTCTTGTGTCAACCTTGTTAAAAAATGAAACAAGGGTCTATGAGGATAGTTCCTTGTCTTGTGTCAACCTCGTTAAAAAATGAAACAAAGGTCATGAGGATAGTTCCTTGTCTTGTGTCAACCCCGTTAAAAAATGAAACAAGGAGTATGAGCATAGTTCCTTGTCTTCTGTCAAGCTCGTTAAAAAATGAAACAAGGAATCTGAGCAGAGTTCCTTGTCTTGTGTCAAGCTCATTAAAAAATGAAACAAGCTCCCCTGGAGCAAAGTTCCAATTCGAGTCTTTGATTAGATCTCATAAAATCCGAATTGAGTCTTTCACTTGATCTCGTAAACAAACCTTCACTCCATCCACCAGATAGCCATGAGTAGTCTACTTAGGTGAATGTAATGAATCTTGGGGGGCATGCACTTAGTGGTAAAGTTAAGTTTCCCTGTAGGTTGTGTGAAGGGAATCACCCCATTCACCTTTGTCCTTATCTGGAAAAGGCCAAAAAGGTGTTGGATAACCATCTTGCTTCACCGCCTCGACTTCCATCTAGTTACAAGAGACTCTCCCTTTCATCATGATGGGGGTTTATAAACCAATCTCAAGCATAGTTCTTCATTTCAAGCTTGTGTAAAAATGAAATTGAATCCAAGCATAGTTTTTCGTTTCAAGCTTGTGTAAACATGAAACCCAAGCATAGTTCCCTATGGTTCAAGCTTGTGTAAAAATGAACCCATTTCCATTTTTAACCCTCGTGATTTCCATTCTATCAGCCTCTTTTGTTAGATGAGTGTTGGTTGATTTCATCCCATTGCCACCATCCCTTTGGCCGATCATACGCTTTCACTTGGTTGTTTTAACCTTTTTGAGGAACGGTTGCAATGAGTGGTCTTATTAGCCAGCCCTTTCACATAAATCAACATGTTTTGAGAAGTTTCAACATCACCGGAACTAGTTGTTATCCTAGACACCACTCGTTCCTCAAAGCGGAGTCCTCTTTAAGCTCTTTTCAGACTCTCGAAATATGAAAAGATTGCCGAGCGCTTGTCCTTTTCAGCTCATTAACGGATTGGAAATGACATCTACTAAGTATAAGTTTAACCCTTTTTCAGGCTGAGAGATTATTTACAAAAAAGGAATACGTTGATCGAACATGATCAATAGGTTCTCTCTCGTATTGTTTTATGATTTTTTAGGCTTGAGAGACAAATCAATGAAAAAGAACTTGTGAAGTTTTCTTTTTTTCCATTTTCAAACTCTCTAAACATGAAAAGGACCAAGTTATCTTTGTCGTTAAACTTGTTAAAACATCAAATAGCGACAAACTTCTCCATCTAGACAAGACCAAATTTCACCTTCGCTAGACTCGTTAAAACATAAAATAGCGATGGATTCACCTGAAGGGTGGAATTATAAAACAATCATATGGTATCCTCCTCAAGCCTGATAAAAATAAAGAGGTACTGGTCAACAATGACTGGGAAAAATGGGAAAAAGGGGAAAACCACTTTATGGTAGCAGGTCACTCTTGAATTCACTCCATCACCGTGACTATTTGGGTTGGGTTATTAGCTTGATGGTTATCACACTGTTGGTCTATCATACCATCCATCACTTTGTTTTGGGTCAATGCTACCAATTCATTTCAGTATCGCCGACATGTTCAAGAGAAGTCATTCAGTCAAAATTCATCTTTTGCAATACCATAAACTTTCATTTTCATGACCGCCATTCTTGAACCTTGTGTCAATAGTCAAATTCCGTCTCCAAAATCATTACACTCGTTTTGTGTCGTTGATGTGGAATACATCAAGGCCCTCCTGCGACGAGTCACTTCTTTTCGACATCAGCTCATTATCCAAGAAGTTGACTTATAAACACCCTTCCAGTACCTTGAGGCTTGCATACATCAATGGTAGGTTTCTCGCTTCCGGTGATAAGTTGACATCAATGGCCTTCAACCGAAAGACTTCGTATGGTGTTCGACATCAAATCATCCATTCACACCGTGCAGAATGTACTGCAATACCTTGAGGATCATTATCATTATCAGTGATTTCTCTCACATCTGTTAACAACTTACATCATTGGCTGGTAATCAAATGGTGTCTTCCCATGTTCGACTTTAGATCACATATTCACATGGTTAGACTCGTACTTGAGCGAACGATTGAATGAGATAGAAGATCCTGGATCTAGTTTCATCCATCCGAGCTGTGATTTCAGGAGTACTAAATCATATGTACAATTTCTTTACATTGATAGTCATTCCAATCATGGTTCTATATCTGTAAACGATTATTTATGTACATGTAATGAAAGTTTACAAGTTGAGCATGGGTATGCCTTCCCTCAGCGATTCATGTAAAAATAAAAAATCATGATATATGTATTGTAATTGATGCAGGTCACCTTCCACTTCAATACCTCCTAATCACATCGTAAAGCATTTCATTCGACATTGGCATTTTTCCAACTTCATGCTTTAGCGGTAGCAGTTACAGACCCATTTGGGCACGTCAATCCCATCATCCAAATCAGTGTTTTTAGGGCTCATCAAACCCTAATTTCAGTTGCTACATTCCCTAAACAAGTCATCCCTTTGAATGCCTCCTTCCCAAACAGTTTCATGACTTGAAGACATCTAGAAATGGCCTCTAGAGGGACCAACATAGGTAGGCCCATGTAAGGGTGCGCTGCAGAGCAATTAAGTCCATGCCAGGGTGCTCTGCAAAGCACTTAAGATTCCTTTCACCTGCGCTAGGCGAGTTTGAGTGAAATTCACATAGGGTTTGGGGAATATTCTTATCTTTTGGAGTCATCTAGAAGGTTACCTCACTTATCAACTCCTATGAGCTCGAAAATGGATGAGGAATGAGTTAATATGCATCCTATCCTCTCATCCCTTCCTCCATGGAACTAATTCTAAGTATGGAAGGCCATTCAACGCCACCATTTATGACAAAACCTCCTTCATCTCCCTATAAATTTACCACTCATCTAAGTGATCAGGGGGTTAGATTATGTTGAATTGTAAGGAGATAATGTTGCTATGAGAATTGGCTTTGAAGCAAATATTATAATGCTACAAGTTTGTCATGCTTTTGATGTGATGTGGATGGGATCCAAGCTGGAGGAATGACTTTGAATCAGACACAATGGTTGTAATTCCTTCTTCTATTCAATAAAGTATTTGAACCTTTCTCCCATATGTTTGTATTG